>SRPY01000854.1:0-13783 GCA_018360145.1 Claviceps africana | reverse complement strand
AAAAAAAAAAAAAAAAAAAAAAAAAAAAAAAAAAAAAAAAAAAAAAAAAAAAAAAAAAAAAAAAAAAAAAAAAAAAAAAAAAAAAAAAAAAAAAAAGAAAAAAGAAAAAAGAAAAAAAAAACAAAAAAAAAATAAAATAAAAAAAACCTATAAACAGCAACGCTTATCTTGTTGCACTAAAAAAAAAACGGATGTCATCACATCACATTAATCAGTGCCACTAGGTTCACCATCTGTTGTCACCACATCGCTTTCATCACTGCTAGGTACGCCGAACAATTTCGTGAATTCATCGTCGGCATCAAGTGTTTGCGCGTCGTCTCTCTCGTCTGTATTCGTTGTATAGCTTTAGTTCAAAGAGCAGGCGATTCACTCCGTCCGGGCCACGGAACGAGTGCAAGTCGTCGGCCGTCTTGAACTGGATGGCCACTCTGGAAAAGGCCTCTTGCAGTCGTTTGATCCAGTCGACGTCGACGAGGACGGCACACTCAACGACCCGCAGGCTCGACAGGCGGCTCTTTCCCGTCTTGTGCAATGTCTCGGCCAGGGCCAGGAGCATCTCCAGCAGGTGCCGGCACAGGGACGAGGTCCAGTTGAGCCGGACACGGAGGACGCGCAGGTTGCGTGGGAGGAGCGACTCGAGGCCCGGTCGGGCGTTGGTCGACGTGGCGGCGGCGCGGCACCAGGGATGGGCGTACCACGGGGATATGGTGAGGGTGTCGACGCTGTCGTAGTCCTCGAGGGTCGGGAGGCCGGCCCGGACGCGCCTCTGCTGCACGTCGAGCTCCAGACGTGTCAGGGACTGCTTGTGCCGCGCCAGGCAGCGCTCCAGGTCGGGGACGTCCCACTCGGGCGCGGTCCAGATGTCGTTGGCGTCGCTGTGGTTGCCGAGGAGGACGTGGCTGGTGCTCCTCATGGCCTCGACCTCGCGCGACGCGTGGTGCTGGTAGTAGGTGAAGTCGCGGAGACGGCCCTCGCAGGCGTCGACGACGGCTTCCACGAAGGCGGGGGGCCGGACCGGGTCGGTGTGGAGCATGATGCGCAGGACGCGCAGCTTCGGAAGCCGGGGCACGGGGCCGCGGTGACCCTGCAGGTCGTGGAGATGGAGCTCGACGAGGTCCGGCGCCGCGTGGACGAGGTCGGGCAGACGCTGGAAGGTGACGGTGCAGGATAAGTGCCTCAGCTGCGGGAGCGACGCGCGCATGGGGTTGACGACGGAGTGGTAGATGTTGGGCAGGCACCACGAGCGTTGGGCCAGGGAGAGGGACGAGAGGTTGGGCAGGAGGCTGACGACGACGGCCAGGAGCGCTTCCGACGCGAAGGAGCTCCTGGGTGGGAGGGCGGACGCGGCGCCAAGGTTCAGGGCCCGGCAGAAGGCTTGGTGGTGGATGGCGACGGCTTCGCCCGACGAGCCGTCGTCCCTGTGCTCTTGTTGTCCGGGCCCGGATCCCGACCCGGGACAGTAGTCGACGGTCAGGTCGGGGAGCACCTCGGCCACGACGTCGCGGGCCGGCCGGTAGGGCGGAAACCAGGCTCGGACGGGCCGGGTGGCGGTGATGCGGCGTGTCCAGCCCGCCAGATGCCTGTTGTGCACCACGGAGCGGGCGAAGAGAAAGAGCGTGGGACTCGCCCCGTCGTCCGGGAGTTCCTCGTCGAGGTCGAGGTTGAGCTCGTGATACAGAATCGGCTGGGCCACGGCGCGGAGCGCCCTCGACGTGAGCGACAAGGCGTGCAGGGGGGCCGTATCGCGGCCGCCGCCGTGGCCGTGGCCGCAGAGAGGGTGTCGTCCGAAAGGGGGCAGGTTCGCGCTCCACGAGAACCAGGGCACGTATTCCCCGGGCGTGCCTTGTCCCGTGCAGTGCCGGCAGAAGTGGCTCAGGATGAGCTGCATCACCTCGACGGGTAGTCGGTCCATCGTGACGGGAAAGACGTGCGGCCGCGGTGTGCCTTTGTGGCCGTGGGACCAGATGGGCCGCCCAGTCTGAGGTTTTTTGTTGAAAAACACTCGGACAAGACCAGACACGATAGTTTGGGATAGGTGATCAAGATGGAAAAGGGGGGGGTTTTGTGAGATGAGAGGTGCTGCGAGTCGATGAAGCAGGACCGCGGGGGGCAGTTGTTTTTCTCTTCGGTGTGACACGGAAGCGAATCCCTCTTGGTCGGGATGAAGCAGTTCGTCGGGCCCCTTCATATAGGATGACCCGGAGAGCACTCTCTGCCCTTTACGAAAAAAAACGAGACTCGGCGACGCAAAAAAAAAAAAAAAAAAAAAAAAAACGTCTTACACGCACGCCTTCCATACGGCACTAAAGCGCGCTTGAGCTCGCCCTCTCATTGGGCTAGACTTTTTTTTTTTTTTCTTTTTTCAATCCACGTCCATACAAGACTAGATGACTCGACAACGCCCGAATACACTTGTGCCGCGGGTTTCGGAAGTCGTGACCAGGCGTGTGCGGAAAGAGAAAGGGAAAGCATCATGTGCCGTGAGCGTGTCTGTTGACGCGGGGACGTCTTTTCGGGCGGTATGGCACGAGGTAGAGAAAAGCAAGGGGGACCACGGCGGCTTAGGTGTCGCGCCGAATCTCAACCGACAGGCTGCGTCTGTGGTCCGTACGAAGAAAAAAAGGGACCATGGGATGCCAGTTTCGCGCGTACACGGGGTTGCGGGTACGTGCGCCGCTCACGTCACCGGACCCGGAGTGACCTCTTCTGTACGTGTGATGGATCACATGTCGAGTACTCAACTCCTCGCATGATGCGGCGCTGTTGTCAAGACACAGTATTACCCCTGACTGATTTACACAGGTTGTTTGCGCCACCCACGTCACTTGACTCTGTGTGACCTTGCCGCTCTCATTTTTTGTCACATTGAACCGAATACTCCTCATCTGTGGCGGCGTCATGGTAAGTATATCATTGGATGCTCAAACCCTAGCCATGTACCGTTGTAAAATTTAAACACGGGTTGTGATCATTACATCGCCCTCGTCTGGCGACGTACCTTGATAAAATCAAACAGGCGTCTATGCGGCTCCGACTCCATCACCGCCCTCATTCGCAGCGCATGACAAAAGAGACAATGAAGACGTCTCATTTTTTTTTATTTTTAGCACGCAAAGGTGGGGCGTGCCGATCTGTCGGCCGAAACCCCTTTTTCCCGGCCAAGCCGCTGCGGGCAGTGTCACGGCGGGCAGAAGAGACGATATTCGTGGGTGCAGCGTCACTTTGGCAAAGTAGGTGGATGAGACGTATAGCACGGGGCGGTTGTACTGGGCACGGTGGGCATGTAGATAGTTTCATGTAGCTTTTCTAGAGACCATTTATCCTGACCCGTAGTCTGTGGCGGCAGCAGCAGTGAGAAACGACAGTGAGAAGAGAGATTGGCAAAGTACTCCTCCGCCCAGCCGCTTCCGATGCCTTCCTCAGAACCAGACACCCATCCTCCATGCCAGGGGGTGGACAGGCTCTGGCGCTTCGTTCATGTCTTTTTCCCGAAAAAGGTCCTGATCCTGGTGGTGACGCTGCTCTCCGGGACCAGGCCGGTCTCCATTTCGGCCTGGGCGAGACGTGCGGCGTTGATGGCTCGGAGCTTGGCCGTTCCGACTCCGACCACGCCGCCCTCCTGGTTCTCCCCGAGCCACGGCTTCTTCGAGTCGCCCAGGACCGTGCCCGAGAGGAAGTAGATGACGAGACCGACGATGATGCACACAAAGGCAATGGGGTACATGAAGTGGATGCTGAGACCAAAGACGTGAATGCCGATGATGACACCCCAGAAATTCGCCGTCAGAAGCGATATATCGAAGAAGGCGGCGCTTCCCATACGCAGGATGAGGGGCGCCAACGTGTAGAAGAGGGTAAGGCAGAGCGTGTAGCCAACAAGGTAGCCTCCGACCTTGCCGCTCCAGGCCGACCCTGCAATGGTATCGCGATCAAAAATGGCAGCTTGGACTCCATTGATGACAATGCCGAACAGGCCCATGAAGGAGAGCACGTGGTGCATGGGGGCCTTGGAGACGAGGAACTCCTCGAGCACATTGCTGGTGCCGTACAGTGTGGCGCCGACGAGACCGAACAAATCACCCTTGAGCTTGGACTCTCCGCTGGACTGGCCAGAGTCTCGTTGGACAATGTAGTCGGACCCCAAGAGAATTCCCATGCCTCCGCAGCATATCAAGATGCCGGCGACCTGGGTCCACTTGTAGCGGACTTTGAGCAGGAAGAAGGAGATGAGCACGACACAGATGATGGACCAAAAATTGAGCAGCTGCGCGGACAGTATGTTGGTGTACGTATAGGCCAGGACGGTAAAGTAGTTGCCCTCGACGTCCATGAAGGCGAGGATGAGATACTTCCAGCCGTCGCGGCAGGCAACGCGGGCCCAGACACGCGGACCGTCACGCACGAGGAATATGGTGTTGTAGATGACGGCGAGGAAGACGTAGTTGAACAGGGTCTGGAAGGCAGGCGCGCTGAAGTTTTCCTGGTTCAAGAAGGTGGTGAAGGTGTTGGTGGCGGTGATGCAGAGCGCCAGGATCTGCCCAATGGCAACGACAATCCAAAAGTCGGCCGTCGTCAGATAGCTCCACCAGTGCACCGACTTGGCTTGGAGTATGTAGAGTCCCTGGCTGGTCTCGGCCGTCTCCGAGGATGTCTCACCAGGAGAGGCCGAGCCGACGTTGACGACGAGGCCACAAGCCTCGTTGTAACTCGGCACGGCTGTTGCGGAGCCGTCTGCTCCATCCTTGCGGGGGACGGACAAGTCGGGTTGGCCGTGATTGTCGCCCATGACTCTAGACTGCAGGTGTCGGGAACAGGACGGCTTGGATGGAAACGAGGAGGTCGAAGCCGAGTGGCAGCGGCTCGTAGCGCTGATGGCGGCTCGTCAAGCGTCAGGTTTGGTGAGAAGACGAAGTGTACGCAATACGAATCCGCGGGTGGGCAAAAAGCACAACAGTCTTTCTTCGTCTCCAGTGTGCAGCAAGCGCAAAGACTTCAAGTCGCCTGCTGGTTTACCTATTGCCGCCAGTGGCACATGCGACGATGCGCCGATATCAAGGTGCTGAGAATGGTGTGCCGGTTGCGACGGAGCATAAGGCTTGCTCTGCTCGTTGGTGGAGGGAGGAGTAGGGAGGTCGGAACGTGATGTGATGCAACCCTCGTGCAGATGGCGCAAAAATGGCCCAAGAACGACGTCCAACGCAGATGCAAAGGGAAAAGGGGGGGGGGGTTGGTGAATGAAGAGAAAAAAGAAGGGAAAAAAAAACAGACGATAAGGATACACATGCCCCGACGCTCAAGGAGGGGAAGAAGGGAAAAAATTAAAAAAAAAAGGCGTCTAGTTTTTTGGCGCGCCTCCTAGCCCCAGCAGCTGAGCGGGGCAGCAGAGCAGATCGTGCCTTCCGTCCAATGCATCTGGATCTGGCCATGCAGCCGCCACTTGTTGTGACCCCGCTACCGAGGGTCTGGACTCTGCACTGTGCGCTCTAGACCTAGACAATAGACGATGGATAGACAAATGGACGAACTGGCGGGCAGACGACGGAGACCACGTGCTGACGGTGGACCCGACGTCGCCTGGGCCATGTGAAGCGAAGCGACCAGCTTGGGACATGGGCATGGGAAGGCATCGCCTTCTCCACCCGCTCCTTTTCACCGCGCCGAATTCGTCCCGAAGATTGACTGATACCACGACCTCGCGAGCTTCGTCCGACGGTGTGCCGAGCCGCTTGATCTCGCCCGGGCCTTGGCTGTGGGGTGGCTGGAAGGCATGCCGCATCTCCTGGTGCCCATAAGGCCACACTTGTAAAGCATGTTTTATATGAAAAATAAGCTCCATCTCTTTGATGCCGAGAAGGCTACACCTAGGTAGCCCCCGCTTTTCTTCAGCCTTCTATTGGATCAAATTACTCAACCTTAAAGAACTTGCTAAGTCTGCTATTTTATATAGACAAATAAGTAGCGCTATGTTCTTCTTAATACTTCTGGTACTTATAGAATAGAGCAAATTAATGTGTGCACAAAGTACCCTCAGTAGCTTCCTTTTGATTGGATGCTGAAGTGGGTCGGTACGCAAATGTAGCCTTCTCGGCATCAAGAGATATATCTCTACTTTAGGTACTTGTTACTTCTGGTACCTACATAGGTACATATGTACATATAGATTGGGATAAATTAATGTGTGCACGAGGTACCCTCTACACCTTTATGTGATTGGACGACCAAGTGGGTCGGTACGCGAACGCAGCCTTATGGGCACCAAGGGGATACAGTCCCAGCCAGGTGGCTGTGTCATCTGGACCCCTACCGCCGTTCCGTGCTGTGCCTCGGCCACTTGTGTTAGCCGCCGTGGCGCGTGCCTCTGTCCAGCCAGTTAGTGCCCGCATGAACCAGACGTGACATGCAATGCAGCGCCTCCACCTCCACCTCCGCCTTCGCTTCTTCGACATCTCATCATAAAAAGGTTCGACTCATCCCTCCCGCTTCGCCCTCCTCCCCTTCCCAATCCAACCCGCCGCCATGGCACGACTATACATCCTCGCCGCCTGCCTCGCCCTGGCTGCTCATGCTGCCCAGCCGGGTGCCGTGAAGCCCGTCGCTGCACCCATGCGGAACTTGTCCTGGGGACAGATCAACTTCCTGCATACCACCGATACTCATGGCTGGCTAGGCGGCCACTTGCTCGAGTACGCCTCTGCATGACGGCCGAGGCCTGCATGTGCGCCGATGTGCTCTCCTCTGTTCCCCTGCACGCCTTCCGTCTTTCATTCCGGACCAGAATTCCAAAAAAAGCAAAGCACCTCGACCCGCGCGGCTAATACCATCCATACTTACTTGCAGGCCACAGTACTCGGCTGATTGGGGAGACTACATCTCCTTTTCCCACCACCTGAAACGGCGGGCCGACGACAACGGCGTCGATCTGCTCGTCGTCGATACGGGAGATCGCGTCGAGGGCAATGGCCTCTACGATGCCTCCAGTCCCAAGGGGCTCTTCTATTACGACATCTGGGCCCAACAGCAGCCCGACATCATTTGCATCGGCAACCATGAGCTGTACCAGCTCAGCACGGCCGACCGCGAAGTCAACACGACGGTCCCCAACTTCAGCGGCAAGTACGTTGCCTCAAACGTCGACTACATCGATCCCGAGACGGGCGAGCAAAGACCCATCGCCCAGCGTTATCGCACCTTCACGACCAAAAACCAGAGCTTGAAAGTCGTGGCGTTCGGCTTCCTCTTCGACTTCAAGAAAAATGCCAACAACACCGTCGTACAACCTGTCGCCGACGCCGTCAAGGAACAATGGTTCCAGGACGCGATACGCGAGAAACCAGATCTCTTCGTCGTCATTGGTCATGTCGGCTTGCGCATGGAGGAGTACCGCACCATTTTCACGGCCTTGCGGAAGCGGAGCTGGCATACCCCCATCGCCATGTTCGGTGGCCACGCCCATGTGAGAGACACGCGACGTTTTGACTCGCAGTCACTGGCCATGGCTTCCGGTCGCTATTTCGAAACGATTGGCTTCATGTCCATAGACGGCATCAAGAAGAGATCGACCGAGCAGGCATCTAGCGTGGCAGCACCTCCGCTCAAGTTCAATCGAAAATACATCGACACCAATCTTCTGGGCATGTACCACCACACCGGACTCAACGAAACCACGTTCCCCACCAAGCAAGGCAAGGCGGTGAGCGAGCAGATCGCTCGTGTACGAAAGACAATGGATCTTGACTACACTTTTGGCTGTGCTCCCAAAAGTCTTTGGATGAAACGCGCCAAGTACCCGAGCAATGAGAGCATCTACTCGTGGATCCAAGACGAAGTCTTCCCCGACATTGTCGTCAATGAGAAGCGCAAGGACAAGTCGCGTTTAGCCATCATGAACACGGGTGGGGTTCGGTTCGACATCTTCCAGGGTCCCTTTACCCGAGACTCAACCTACCTCATCTCGCCCTTTGTGAACGGTTTCAACTTCATCCCTGACGTGCCTTACCACATCGCCAAGAAGGTCTTGGCCATCCTCAACGCCGCGGACACGATTCTCAGCTCCCATGGCGCCGAGACCAAGTTCATGGCGATGCCCGAATTCATGTTCCCCTCGAACCAGGGACAGTCGCCTGCTGAGGAAGAAGACGAGACCCGACTGGAGCTCCGCGGCGTCCAGGATCCCCCACTCATGGCAGGGTACACGACCAAGGATGACCTCGGCACCGACGGGGACGACACCGTTCATGCAGCAGTCCCATCCTACAACGCGCCCAACTGTGTCCAGTCCGAGATCAATTTCCCCGCAGAGGGGGAGCCCGAGACGGTAGACTTGATCTACATTGACTATATACAGACCTATATCCTTCCCGCGCTGCAGTTTGCGGGGGGCGATTACAGCAGCGACGATGTACAGGTGTACATGGAAGGGTCCATGACGGGTAAGCTGTCGGAGTGGATTGGCAAGAATTGGCCCAAGAAATGCTAGGGAACCCCAGGCGACGATTGTACGGATGTAGTATGCATGATGTGTCATGGGGAATTCTAAAACCCTTTTCCCACCAGCTTTTGCGTGGCGAAATTGTCGGGGATTCACTGAACCCGCTCTGTACGGTAGGTATAAGTCGAGTAGAACATGCCGTATGATTCCTCGTTGTGAAATGCCTGCGCGTACCCCTCTCAGAGAATTGTGCATCCTCCTTCTTGGCCCAACGGTTCAACGGAGCCGTCCATTGATGCAACACGTGCGACGGCATGCGCCGACAGATCCGTCGCTAGAAGCGGCTGATGCCGGAGAATGGATGCGTCTTCAGAGCCGACGCCTCCCGCGGCACGGCAAAGGCGGTCCGACGTGGTTGTTGCCGGAAATGACATGCCCAAGGAGGACACTTACATGCGTTATCATTTCTAAAAATAAACCTGTCAAGTAAGCACTATAAGGTTCAACTAATGCACATACAGATAGATGGGTTTCTCCATTGGATGGCGAATATATTAAGTTCCATTACGGATGTGACGCTCTCTATTTATGGGTCAAATCTATCCATCTACCTATCGATCCAGCCATGTACCCACGAGGCTATAGATAAACCCTAACTCGCGCGTGTGTGGCACACCCACAACGACTCTACAGCAGCTAGTTGAACGAGTTTGGCATCATCTACGCCCTCTGTACGCACCTATCCACCATCTTCCAAGAGGAGAGAGTGCGGCATTTCAGTCGTCGCCATCCCTTTTTGTCCACCGAGAGAAAGGGGAAAACAAAGAATTCCCACGAGCTCACAACAGGGCTTCCGTATACACCATGCCCGTCGATACGCTATCTCTCGAGGGAAAAGTGGCCATCGTGACGGGTTCCGGCCGCGAAAACGGCATCGGAGCCGGCATCGCCCTGGCGCTGGCTCGCAACGGCGCGTCCGTAGTGGTGAACCACGTGTCGGACTCTACGGCCCCGCGGGCCGAGAGGGTCGCCGAGATGCTGCGCGAGGCTGGAGGCAGGGCCATCGTCGTGCAGTCCGGAGTGGACACACTCGATGGCGCCAGGACGATTGTCAAGAGGACGCTCGAGGGCTTCCAGACTCAGCACATTGACATTCTAGGTAGAGTTGCCCCTTGACTCGAGGGAGACACGTGGACTGCCCGGCTGGTCCATGGCAGCGGTCACCCGCGGGCTCTTCGGTCTTCATCTTCCTTCTTGCTTTTTACTCTTTCTTTGCGGAACAGGTGTGGGTTGGACATGGAGTTGCTAATCAAATCACCCCATGCAGTAAACAACGCAGGCTACGCGACCACAAGCAAGCCCCTCGGCGAAAGCTCCCCCGCCGACGTCGAGAAAATCTTCCAGACCAACGCCAACGGCCCTCTGTTCATGGTCGACTCCGTGGTACCGCACATGCCCCCGGGCGGCCGAATCATCAACATCTCGTCCGTTGGCGCGAGGATGGGCCTTCCTATGCTCTCTACATACAATGCTTCCAAGGCAGCTCTCGAGAGCCTGACCGTCTCATGGGCCACAGAGGTAAGACGAAAGACGCAACTATTTGTTGAGGGGCGGATATAAAAAAAAAAACACGAAAGACATGGTCACTGAACTCGGTTCATTTAGCTCGGCCGCACCAAGGGCATCACTGTCAACTCGGTCGCGCCTGGTCTGGTCCTGACAGACATAGTGTCGGACGGGCTTGCAGAAGACCTGGAAAGACTTGTGGTCCCCATGACCAAGGCTGCAGATCGTGTGGGAACGGTGGCGGATATCAGCGACGCGGTGCTTCTGCTCGTCAATGAAAAGTCCAGATGGATCACTGGACAGACCATCTCCGTTAGTGGTGGCGTGACGCACTAGTCGGCGTGGGCGGCAGCAGGGTTCTGGGAAACAAGACCCTAGGCCGAGTAGATGAAATCAAGTGTTTTTCTTTTGAGGATTTCCACGCTCTTACTGCGAATTGTACGTGTGTTGTGCGTGAGCGACATGCCATGATGGAGTTGTGCTGTGCCCTGAGCATGGCTCGATCCAACATCGGTTGGTTTCGTCCGCGGGCAAAAGAAACGGATGACTCAGCAAGCAGAGTCCCGCAGCCCCACACCAGCAGCCAGTGGTAGCTGAGTACGGGAGTACGGTGCGTCGTAAGTAGTTCCCAAACTTGTTTACACCACGGACTGCATGGTGACATGTTTCGGTACTACCTAAGCCCGTTGCTTGCCAGTACCAAGTACCTAGGTACCGCGGGCAGGTTCCCCCCCCCCCCCCCCCCATGCCGTCGCCCAATAGCCAGTTGATTGCGAAGCTCGCCGACGATTTGAGCTTCGAAAGCTTCAAGCACGACGTCGCCGCCCAGCCCTGCCGTACCTCAACATGCGGCGCACTCTCCCATCGGCCCTCCTGCTGGGCCTGTCGTCGCTCGCCGCGGCCGTCTTCAGAGACGAGGTCGGCGACATTGACTTCCACTACTCGCTCGTGGGCTTGCCCCAGCAGGAAACCACCTTCTTCCATCGGCCGCGCAAGGACGACAAGGCCAGCTTGCTCTACACCCTCGGCGACGTGGGCGTCGTCGGCGCCATCAATCCCAGCAACGGCAACGTCGTGTGGCGTCATCAGGTCAGCCATGGCATCGCCCGCGGCGGCGGCCATCTTCGAGCCCCCGAGGGCGAGAACTGGGTCGTCTCCGGCCACGGCTCCAAGGTCCAAGCATGGGACGCCCTCACCGGCCGGAACATCTGGGACATGCACTTCAAGGGACAGGTCAAGGACGTCGAAATCATGGAGATGACGGAAACGTCGAGGAAGGACGTGCTCGCCTTGTTCGACGAGGACGGCGTCACGGTCCTACGACGACTGCACGGGGCCCTCGGCAACGTCGTCTGGGAGTTCCGCGAGACGAGCAAAGACGTACCCGTTCAGGTTTCGACCAACATCGCCCATGTCCATGTCTTGAGCCTGCACGGGTCGCCGGGATCCTACAACCTCAAGACGACATCTCTTGACACGGCCACCGGCCATCGGGTCGACCACTGGCTGATTGGCAGCAAGGGCGATATCCACGGAGCCGAGGACGTCATGTTCGTGGGCGCAAACTCGGCAGCACCCATCGCCGCCTGGACCAGTCACGGCTTGTCCAGGCTGAGCATCAACGTCCTCGGCACCAAGACGAAGCAGGACGTGAATCTGCCCGACGACACCGTCTCTGCCCGTGTCCACGCGCCGCACCTGACGCAGTCGCTGCCGCATTTTCTGCTTCACATCGCCACCAAAACAGGCCACAAGGCCGAGGTTTATCACACCAACCTCAAGACCGGACAGGTCTCCAAGGCGTACGACCTTCCCCATCTGGCCGGAAGGGGCGCATTTTCAGTCAGCTCGGACGCGGCCAACGTCTACTTTACCCGCATCGCGAGCCAAGAAGTTACCGTTCTCTCGTCCGAGTCTCATGGCGTCCTGGCCCGCTGGCCCTACCGCGCCGAGGACGAGGACGGCCATGCTGTACAGGCAGTCTCGGAAGTCGTCCAAAAGGCCGGTGGCAAGGAATACGCCGTCCGGTCCGCTGCTCTGACCGAGAGCCACGACTGGGTATTGATCCGAAATGGAAAGGTTGACTGGACCAGACACGAGGGGCTCTCTGGTGCCGTGGCTGCGGTTTGGGCCGACATTCCCGAGGTCGAAAAGCTTGCCCAAGTCTTGGCCGAGGAGGCTCACGCCAATCCCGCCGCCGCATTTGTCCACCGGGTCAAGCGCCACTTGGCCGACCTGCAGCACCTCCCAGCATATCTCGCCCGCGTGCCGCAGCGCATCGCCGATTCTGTCTTGGGTGCCGGCTCGGCCGGGACCAAGCAGGCCCTGCATCGGGACGTCTTTGGGTTCAACAAGATTGTCGTCCTCGCCACTCATCGAGGTCGCTTCTACGGTCTCGACACGGGCCATCACGGCAAGGTGCTGTGGTCCAAGGCTGTATTTCACCCGCATCAGGGGGCGCCCCTTTGCATCAAGGGAATGGTGGCCCAGGACAGCGGGGGCCTCGTCTCCGTGGTTGGATCCAACGGCGAGCGCGCCGTCATCCGCGCACTCACGGGACAAGTTGTCGAGAAGGGAGCCCATGAGACGGGGTCCTCGTCTGCCAAGATTGTCAGTACGGTTGCCATCCGCGGCGGATCCACCAAGTGGCTTCTCGCGTTGGCCTCCGACGGCCTTCCGGCTCCCCATGTACCTATTGAGGCGCTTCCCGAAGACACCATTGTCGTGCGCGATGGAGACCAGGGCTTAAAGGGTATCAAACTCGCCTCGGAGGACGGCAAGACGTCCCGAACCGACATGTGGCATTTCCGCGTGGGCAAAGGCGAACGGATTGTCGACGTCGCCACGCTGCTGGACCACAACCCCATCGCTTCGATTGGCCGCGTCCTCGGTGACCGCAAGGTGGCCTACAAGTACCTGAACCCCAACACCGTCGTCGTCGCCATTGTGCACGAGGCCGCGAGCTGGCTGTCCATCCAGCTGATCGACACCATCTCGGGGCAGGTGCTTTCCTCCCAGACGTACAACGGTGTCGACGCGACCAAGAGTGTGTCCTGTGCCATGGCCGAGAACTGGTACGCGTGCACCTTCTTTGGCAACTACGCGGTCAGCGACGGCACGAACCGCACCATCAAGGGGTACCAACTCGTCACGTCGGACCTCTTCGAGTCCCCCGAGTCCAACGACCGCGGGCCGCTCGGCGACGACGAGACATTTTCCTCGCTGAACCCCGTCGACACGCCGTCGGGCGTACCGCTGCCGTGGGTGGCCTCGCAGGCCGTGGTGCTGTCCCAGCCGCTGCAGAAGTTGACGACGACGCAGACACTGCAGGGCATCGCCAGCCGCCAGCTCCTGGCCTACCTGCCGGAAAGCCGCGGCATTCTCGCGCTGCCCCGACAAATCATCGACCCCCGTCGGCCCGTGGACAGGGAGCCGACGGCGGCCGAAGTCGAGGCCGAGTCGCTCGTCAAGTACAGCCCGCAGTTGGAAATCGACGCCCGAGGCATCATCTCGCACGAGTTGGACGTCGTCGGCGTCGAGGACATCATCACCACGCCCGCCGCCGTGGAGAGCACCAGTCTGCTCCTGGCGTACGGCGTAGACGTCTTCGGCACGCGCCTGACGCCCAGTGGTCTGTTTGACATTCTGGGCAAGGGCTTCAACAAGATATCGCTCGTGGGCACCGTGCTCGCCCTCTTCGCCGGAGTCCTGTTCCTGGCTCCCGTGGTACGTCATCAGCCCATTGGGCATCCCCCCCCCCCCTTTTTTTTTTTTTCAACCCTTCCG
>SRPY01000853.1:0-13794 GCA_018360145.1 Claviceps africana | reverse complement strand
TAAGAAAAAATAAGAAAAAATAAGAAAAAATAAGAAAAAATAAGAAAAAATAAGAAAAAATAAGAAAAAATAAGAAAAAATAAGAAAAAATAAGAAAAAATAAGAAAAAATAAGAAAAAATAAGAAAAAATAATAAAAAATAAATTAAGGATAAATTAAAGAATGAAATATTAAAAAAAAGGACAAATTAAAGAATAAAATATATAAAAAAAATGAAATTAAAGAATGAAAAAATCAATGGAAAAAATGAATAAAAAAACAGGCTCACCAAATGGCCAACACCCTCTCCCACGCCATCCACCGGCGAAAACACGCAAGCCCGCCTGCTCCAAAATTAACCCATGGTTTTCCCCAACGCTGCATAGACGCTGCAAAAGGCAAAACATTCATCAAGCCGTACAGCGGAATATACAAAAACCCAACTACCCCACAGCACGTCTGCCCAGCTCCAAAATCCACACCAGGTATGCCAAACTGCTTCGACCTACCCGACGCACCGCTGCATGATCAAGACGGGCACGACGACCCTCTCATTACGCAGACACGGCCTCACCAAAAACATCAGGCAAGATCTCGAGTTTTCCCGCATAAAAAAAAGGTAGCAACATTCTATTCCAATGCATCTCTATATGAATTTGATTAAACACTCGCCTCCTCCGTGTGCACGCGTCTCATACAAGTCTCATCCCGTCCGGGCATTACGTCCTCATGTCTCCGGCGCCGCATTAAAACCCATGACCAACGCCGGGGGGGGGGTGCGCCAGCTTGGGCAACTCGTTGCGAAAAACAACGTAAATCACACAAGATGACCATGAGAAAAACCAAATCAACCAAAGAGGAAGCAAGCAAGAACAAGATAAAAAAAAAAGGTACCCATTACGCCAAATATACAATACATCCGCTTTGGATAGCTAGCAATACAATTCATTCAACCGCTCGATGCCGCCGCACGTTGCAAAAAAAAAAAAAAAACCCAACTTGACCGGCGGACTGATGACGCTCATTAGTAGAGGCTGGCCAGTCGGCCCTCCATATGCTTCGGTATGTATGTATCTTAAGCAATTTTTTTTTCTCTTCGAAATTTCTAAGCCACTTCCGTGTTCGACAAAGCGCCCGGCAATGAATGGCCCGGGGCCGCATGGTACAGGTTCATGGATGACGGGGAGCGCGCAAAAAGACAACGACGTCGTGGCGCGGATTCCACACCTCGGTGCGTGCCGAGTCGTCGAGCAATCAACAGCAACCTCACCAGATGAACGTCGCTGCGAAGATGAGACAAGTGTAGGCCGTGGTGATGGTCTGCTCCAACTCGAACCAGGCAGCTTGTCCACCAAAGGCAATCTTCTTGTACTTCGGGTTCGGATGCGCGACCATGGTCTTAGGATCGCGGATCAGCAACTGCTCGCGCTCGGGCATCTGCGGGGGGTCAATGGCATAGGCGACGGGGGTCCACATGGAGTTGCAGATGAAGAGGAAGGTCAACGGCGGCCAGAACGCATGCGTGACCAGGCAGAGGAGCAAGGATCGCAGGGTAATGGTGTTGACGAAGCAGCGCCACGACGTCAGGACGACAGACACCAGCGTGAAGTAGACGAAGATGAGGTGGAAGGAGCCCATGTAGTTGATCAAGATGGTCCAAACACGACGCAGCATGTTCTTCTTGAGCTTGGGGTCGCGCTCATTCAAGGCCGAGCCCAGCGAACCCGTGGGCTTGAAGGCCTGGGCCTGTCCGCCCAACCACTTGGGAAGTATGAAGGCTCGGACGAGGCAGAGGGCGATGTAGGGGGCCATCCAGAGCTGGTATCGAGATGCACGTTGTCCAGTGTGGTAGCCAGAGGGAATGAAGAGGACAAACTCGCAAAGACGATTGCTAATCGTCGTGGCGAAACAGCCGCGGAGGAGCCAGCGCAGCTGTTCCTCGGTGGCGTAAGCGACCAGCGGCTTGCCCATGGCCAGAATGATGGGAATGGCAAAGAGCGAAAACACGAAGAGGATGGTGTACAAGCTGAGCGACGAGTACAAGAAGCCCGAGAACCGCTGGGCAAATGTCATCTTGCGCACCTCCTCACCCCAAAGACAGAATTTAAGCTTGAAGGACGTGTCGACCGTTCCGATGGCCCATCGGGTTCGCTGCTTCAAATGACCTCCAAAGTCCTCGGGCACGGTGCCGAATTGCAGCGGTTCGTGGATGTACGCGGTGCGCCAGCCCTTGCCAAGCATGAGAGTCGAGGTGGCCACGTCCTCAGCCAAGGAGCCGAGAGGAAAGTTGCCGATATCATCTAAAGCCTCACGACGGACGACATATCCCGAACCCGTGCACCAGGCAACGCCCATGGAGTCCTTGATGGGCTCAATGACGTGCACGAAAAGGTCCAGACTCTGAGAGAGCGGGTCGGATGGGGGAGTGTTGTAGAAGAGCTGAGGGGGACAAGCGAGAGCCATCTTGGGGTCGATGAGAAGATGGGGAAGAATGCCTCGGAGCCAGTCACGTTCGGGAATCTTTTCAACTTTGGTTAGCGCCTTTCTCAATGCACACGAGGGGCAGGATGCCGTTTGGGCAATCCGTGCGAAACTCCTGCGTCGGCCATTACATTGGAGGAGGAAACGAAGTAGAGGCTAGTATGAAAGAATTGTACATACCATGTCAGCATCAAGGGCGGCCATGAACTGGCCAGCCCCGCCGGGCAGGAGGTGGACCGCATCGAGACCGTAATTCAAATTGCCAGCCTTAAAGTGATGGGGCTTTCCGGGAATCTTCTCTCGCGACATGTAGTGGACGTTGGGGTAGGACATGGCCAGACGGGACACGGCAGCCTCCAGTGTTTCGGAACCACCGTCGTCGAGGACAATGACGCGAAATTTATCATAGGGATAGTCGACGTCGCAAGCTCCGCGGACCGTGTCCATAACCAGGTCGTCCTCTTCGCCGCAGCAGGTCACGAAAACATCAACAGTGGGGACGTCATAGCCTCTCAGGCGAAGCTTGGGGCGGTGGCGCTTCTTCATCGACATCATTGTCCAGACGTTGTGCATAAGAGGTGGAATGGCCACGGCGATTTCGACGCCCACGAAAACCCAAGCACCAACGAAGACCTTGCGAGCGGCATTTTGTGCCCACATGATGGCGCACATACGCAGACCGAGATAGCCGAGGTACAGGAGAGTATTGATGATGAGAAGGTAGGGCGCCAGGACGAACAGGTGGCGTTTCCATCCCTTCCAGGTATCGCTGTCATCTCTCTTGTGAACCACCTCAATGGCATCACTGTCGCTCCAGTCTCTCGCGCCGGCGGGCGGTTGAGCTTTGTTGAGGAGACCCGTCAGGCTGATATGACTCTGGTTCTGTATTCATGGGGCGTTAGCGGATAGTGTAAAGAGAGCAACAGCGACAGCAGCAGCAGCAGCAGCAGCACCAGGAAAAGTCGCGGCATACCATCGGGGTGCCTGGACCCGAGTCGGGGTTGAGCGGCATGCCATAACGGGGCGAGATGGACGAATCCACGGGCGTCTGTTGCCCGGTTTTCCACGATCGCACGCTGGCGTGAGAGCCGGCAGCGCTGTCCACGAGCGTGTGCGCCTCGGAGCGCCCGGCAATCGAGGGCGGCCAGCCTGGGGAGGCGAAGTCATCGGCATAGAGCTGCGAGTTGGGTCGACCGTAAGACATGTTCTGCGCAGCGGGCCTGGGGGTGGCCGTGCCATCCGAGGGTCCCGGGGGATACTCGTCGATGTAAGCTTGCTGCGGCTGATAGGCATATCCGGGATCATGCTGTTCTTGATGTTGCTGATAGGGGTTGTTCGGATGGTCTCGACGCTGGAAAGTGCCAATTTCCAGCATCTCCTCCTCTTCTGGAGAGTAGCCCTTCATCGTGGCGACCTGAAGATGGCGCGCGGGAGGTCAGGAGCAACCTGCGAGCACTTGTCAGCGGAACAGTTCGCAGCCCTTCATGATGAAAACCTCTCGGGACCATGTGTCCTGGATCGATGGTCGCACATCGACGGCACACAACGTGCCTGCCAAGACACGTAAACAGCGGGGAGGACGCACGCAATGGGAGCGACAGCAACCAAAATACCGACTAGGCGGGCAGGCGAGGTCGCGCTCTGTGGTGTGCTGAGCCGTTGGGACAACGAGACTGTGACGAAACGAGCGGAAAAAGGTGAGCACCTCTTGTCTGTTATCTGTTTCCTCTCCTTCCACGGGTCGCCGGGTGGGCGATCGCGATATATTAATGATGCAAGAGCAGACAGGGAGACGTGAGCGGGAAGACAATGCCGGCTTCAGCTGGTGAGAAAGCAAAAGCGCCGTCCGGAGCCGTGAGCGTCCCAACACTGGAATGTGACCCAGAGGGCGTCTGTTGTGCAAGCCGTTGATGTCGAACCGAGACACGCTGTAGTGTGCAGGACGAACGACCCAAGTAGTCCGGCCCAGACAGGTAAAGAAAAAAAAAGGGAAAAAAAAAAAGGACCTAACGAGCGTGGGCTCCGGGACGAGACTCTTGGAACGAACAACCAGATGGGCTTTACGCTCAAGGGTTGGCAGGATGATAAGGATAACCAAGAGTCGGAAGCAGGGCGCTAGCCATGAAATGAGAAATAAAAAAAAAGACAAGAATTCCGAGACGTGCCGGCTCAAATGATGGAGGAACAAAGGGCCAGTCAGGCAAAGGGCCAGTCAGGCAAAAGTCACGGCAGGCCTGTCGGCGCACGCACGTTGGTTAGCACGACGCATGGCGCACGCAGGTACCGAGCCCCAACCCCATGGCAGTGTGGCCTGGGAGCACCTTCCCTTGGAATACGGGAGCCAGCTCTTAGACCCGCCCACCACAGTGTTGGAAGCGTGGAACCTTGGATCCGGCTAGCCTCAGCCCGGCGCAGAGCGGCCGAGGCCAGGGGGTTGCGCCGAAAAGAGGAAGAGGAACGAGGAGGACCGCTCGCCCATGCTTCCGAGACTGGACGCCGCGGCCGGGCTGGGCGGGCTGGGCGGCGTTTCGTCGTTGGCACCAGACGCCCACCGTTGGTCGATCCATTACTGACCCGACTCCAACGGCCACGGCGCCGCCGCGCAGAGGGCTACTGGTGCAACAGTCGTGCCACAGCGCTAGACAGACGGCTAGCCGCCTGGCGTCCGCCTGGCATCCGCCTGGCATCCGACGCCGTCGACACAGCCAAGCCCGGGCGGGGCCACTAACCCGCCTGCTGCTGGTGCGCGACATTTCATTTCGACCAGACCGCGGCGGGGGGAAGGGGGAGGGAGCGATCAACGCCGGAAGATGGCAGACGAGTAGTGGGCCGGAGGGGGGCGGGTGGGGCGCAGCGGGGCGCAGCGGCATTGTGCGGCATGGAGTGGACAGGAGCGTTCGTGGCCGGTCGTGGAAGGAACATTGGAGGGATTCGGTCGATCCATCTCGCACACAAATAGGGGCGCGACGG
Organism: Claviceps africana; assembly: GCA_018360145.1. Lineage (NCBI taxonomy): Eukaryota > Fungi > Ascomycota > Sordariomycetes > Hypocreales > Clavicipitaceae > Claviceps > Claviceps africana. Next base: position 8,364 of record SRPY01000853.1, on the reverse strand, counting down.
GCGATTCGGGACAAGAATGCCAACATGAGGCCGCTTCGTGCGTGCGTGCGTGCGTGCGTGCGTGCGCGTCAAGGCGCCCAGGCGGCCTTTCCATGCCACCTCTTGTCCCGTCGGCATCGGCGTCGGCGTCGGCGTCGGCGTCGGCTTCGGCTTCGGCCTCTGCCCGTGCGGCCTCGTCGTGTCCTCCTGTCCCTGGCTGGTGAATCCGGCCGCACCAGACCGGCGGGCTCGTCGTCCTTCTCCACGGCCGCCTCCAATCCTGCTCGTTTTGCTTGCTTGTCATTGATCCGTGGGAACGGAGAGCCGGATGCGTCCAACCCTCGACGTCAACCCCGCTACGCCTCCCCCGCCTAGTAGCCGCGCAGTGTTCACACGCTGCATGGGCAGGTACATAGTGTAAGTATGCATGTACATAATACACATTCATGTACGCGGAAAAGGCCCATCCGGACGTTCTGGTGCGCATCAGTCAGCAAGGTACATCATGACTCGGACATCTGGCCCGGCATGGAGAGCGCGCACTGTGTCCCCATATCCCGTCAGCGGAACCCCTGCTCGGGGGTAGCGGTCTGAAGATATCGTTGATACAAATACGAGATTAGACAGGATTTGCCGGTTGACGGAACTTCTCATGCGCGCGACTTTGCGGACATGGGGAGTCGTGGACAACTATTGCCCAGGTCGGGTATATGTGCAAGGCTGTGCAAGCCTAGTGTCGTCGTGTTGAGGCGTGGTCTGGATTTAGTAACAACAAAGGGAAAAAAAATATCTCCAGAAAAAAACCGACGAAAACGATGACGAACAAGACCACAAAGACGACGTGGGCAAAGTCACATCATGAGACCCTCAAGTCGTGTTTCCACGCAGTGCAAACCAGAGAGCGGCAACGCTGGGCGTGCCTCGCACCTGCATTATATCCCTGAAATATCCTACAACTCTATGTACAACCAAAAAGGTTTGCACCAACCAGGTGTCAGGTGGAGATGAGGCCAAAGGGCACATTTCTCCTCATAGAACGAACTCGTCTCTACAAATCTGCATACAGTTGTGCATACATCGACATGCACGGCGGAGCTCTCGACTGATCAATTTCTACAAATCAACTCTTGTACGGTGATGGAGTCGGCAGGTAGCTAGGTACTTCAGCAAGCAAGTACCTAAGGAAGGTACCTACTTCAGTAAGTACCTAAGTTTATAGACGCGACCCACCCAGAAAACTGGGCTCTGGGATATCGTGTCCACGTCTTTTTTTTTTTTTTTTTTTTTTTTATCCTCAAGATGAGATGACGGGCACCGGCGGCTTGTCGACCGTTGGATCGTATCCGGGTTTTGCATAGAGGCTAAGGACGAGGATTCCCAAAATAAAAACGGACGATGGAGAAAAAGATTTTTGCCTAATGGGCCTTGAGCTGGTGGAGCCGGTCATGTTTGAAATCGGTCATGCTGCATCTTGTAGACTGAATGCGTACTCACGACGTGATGGCAGCGTGAGCGACCCAGCCCCAATAGTTGGCGTCGAATCTCGCAACTTGTTGCATAACTTCATGTCTGTACTATTCCGGGTGCAAAATGTTCTGCAATTCTCGATGAGCCACGTCCATGCCATCAGTATTGCAATCCTTTGCCGTGACAGATATCCTCTTCCGCTCCATGGAACATTCCACAGCCAAGGGGGGGGGGGGCGCGCGGCAGAAGGAGACGGGAGAGAGATGTGCGATTTCGACCAGCTACCTGGATCGGTCGACGCTTTGATGAACCTTGAACAAAAACTGCCTTTGTGCCGTCCGGATTTTCCACGGTACTAAAGTGTTGCTCCCGTCAATTACTTCACGGACACAGATCCAGGATCCACATATTACTCCATGTGCAATATACATTGCATATGCAGTCTGTGCTTCAGAATCGTACGCAGGCATCGCACATGCTCTAGTTCGCTGGCGGCAACAAAAGAGCCCTTTCTGGGCGCCGCCTCGTCCGGAGTCTCGGTGCTGGGCTCTGGTGGAGAGCCGAGGCGGGTACGAGGAGCCGCGTCAAACATGCCAAAGCGCCTCCCGTGCCGGTCTTCTCTCTCATCTTCCATCTACAACGGCGCATCTGGCCGCCATCGCATCGCGTTTGCAATTGGAGGGATAAAAAAGAACGGGCTTGTGCCGAGTGACGACTTGCAAATTACCGAGCAAGATAGGCGGGTCCCCAAGCGGGCTCAAAAAAACTCTGCTAGTTTCCATGGGTTTTGCCGTGCCATAATGAGCAAGAGGCGCTAGCCTGCCGATCCTGTTCAGCCCAACCTGCCGGCGTCATGCAGAGCAACAGCAGTGGTTTAGTACGCGGAAAGGAAAAAAAAAGAACAAATTATAGAAGTCCAAGAAGAAGTGGTGCTAATTCCTGTGGTCCAAGCAGCCCACTCAGTCCAAAGCCTAGGTTCACGACAAGACGAGGCTTTAGAGTTGTTCGCCGTGCCGCCGGGGCGGACTGCACTTGAGCACGGCAGAAAAGGAACACGAAAAGAAAAAAAAAAAAAAAAGAAAAAAAAAAAAAGTAACCGACTGATGTGGAAGGATTCCGGTCTCGTCTCGATACTTTTGAAATCCCCCCCCCTTTTTTTTTCCCTCTTTTTCGGAAGAAGGGCTCGTACATGACGCCATGCGGCACTGGACAGAGCGTTTTCCTCAGGAGAAACCCGGATTTGCTGACGTAGATGGAAAAATTCTCGCCCCGCTGCCACTCGCCTCCTTCTCATTTCATCCCCAACCCCAGTCCCTCCATCCAATGGCGATGCAAGGGCGGCACGCTCTGTCGGTAGCTCCGGGAAGGCGACATCACTGATCGTGTCGCCCACACGCCCCAAGCGCAGGTCAACCACATGCACCTTCCCTTTTTGCCACGGGGAAACGTGAGGGCTTGTTTCTCCCTTCCGCTTAGCATAGCATAGCATAGCATAGCATAGCATAGCATAGCATCGCATAGCATAGCATAGCATAGCACGCTCTTCTGCCTTTTGCGTGTCCGGGACACGCGATATCCCTAGCTTCAAGCTACCGGCCCAATGAGAGGCATATCCGAAGCTGTCCATGGCATTTCTGGCAGGGGCGCTGCTCACGAGCTCCAGACTCCATTTTGAAACAAGGACGACGCGCTTCCGAGTTGAAGTGCCCTGTTGCAGGGCGGCGCCGCACTGTGAAGATCGGTACTTTATGAATGCCATCTATACAGATGTGCAGCACTTGCCTATCTCCCTATTTGAGCCCGCCAGGTTGTCGGAGGTGCCGGGATCATCAAGCAAGAGAGTTTCCCCCCCACATATACGCATCCTCGACTCGAGCCAACACAAAGGTGGGAGAAGAAAAAAAATTGATGAAAGGCAAAGGGGGGAAAAAACAAAGAAGAAGAAATACGAATGACAAGGAAACGCATGACAATGCTCGCGACATTTTCCCACGCGTGATGCTAATGAGGCTCAACGTGTCAAACGCCGCCCAATGCATGACGTTTGTGTAATTACCCCGCCAGTCGTGCGGCCAAGCGACTGCTTCTCGCCTCGGCTTCTTCTTTTCCACCGCTCACAGGACAACCCTGCACACTGCGAGAACACAACTAGTACGGCCTGGTCCCTTGCCTCGAAAATGTTACAGCCGCGGATGTGGAACCGTCAAAACGGCGGGCTCTTGGAAAATTGTGGAGATGACGGTCCGTGGACAGGGGGCTAGGGGAGAGTCAAGTTCGGTGTTTTGGACGTGCTGCGGTGGGGGCGTGGTCGTGTCGTAACTGGCTCGTTTTTTTGATTCTTCCTTTCGCGCTAGTGAACAACACTGCCAGATCGTCGGTACGAGGTATCGAAGAGCGCGTGGCGGAGTACCAGTCCGACACGAGTGGCGTGGGAGAAGGAGGTTTACGTCTCGGGAGCTAGAATCCGCCAATTGATTGTCATGGGCGCGGGCAAGGAGGAGGGAACATGGGGAGCGGTGCGAAACTGCCGGAAGCCCTGCACAAACTGCGCAGGTCGGCGGCGCAGGCGAATGGTGCAGGGCATGTCTGGGGTTTGTGGCTGGGGCCGTGGCTGTGGCCGTGGCTGTGGCCGTGGCTGTGGCCGTGGCTGTGGTTGGTCGACGTGAACATGGATCGATGCCTCAGCCAAGCCCAGGCCCGGAATGGCCACTCGTCCGTCTGGATTTCGCGCTGGATGCTGGTCGTGTCGGGTCGTGTCATCAACACGGTGTCCCGATCGTCTCGTTCCCATTCCTCCTTTGCTTTTACCCGCCGGCCCACGCGCGCGTGGCCTGGCTCGTAATGTCCCCTGGGCGTGCTAGGAGCCGGACAAAGAAGGAGCAACAAAAATAACCCAAACAACAAACAAGGGCAGGAATTGGAGACGGCCTAGGCGGATTCGCGAGGCGGCCGGCGTCCTCCCTGTTGCGCCTTCTCCATGGCCCGACGGCAGTCCAGTCAGTCGCGTATGAACAGTGGGCTCAGGTCCTCCCGAGCATTTTGCCATGCAGTTTTGGTGGAAAAGGTTTCGGACTTGCCCTGCGACCCACTGTGGCATGTTGGCCCCAAGCCGCGGTAGCTCGCTCGCTCGCGCAGGCCGGCCTCGCCCTTCTGCGCCCTCGCCTCCCTCCATGAGGATTGCTTAGGATGCCTGTTCTTGCGAAGGCGCGCGCCGTGGGAACCGTAGGGCTCGCACGTGCGTCGAGAGACGTTGGTGGCCGTCTGTCTGTCTGGTAGAGACCCAGGGCCACACATGCGTCGTGCCTTCACCATCGACGCCCCGTGCCTGTGGGTGCCTGTGGTGCCTGGCAGTGGCTGTCGGCCCGCAGGCGTCTGTCTGGTCGGTGCTGACTCGGCACAGTGACGCGAGGGCACTGCCGAGACTGTGCACCCGGGCCTGCTGAATCGGACGAGGTGGCCAGTGCAGCGCGGGCCCCAGCACGGTGCAGTGCCGTTGATGAAGTCCGTCGGGCCTGGCATGGCCTGGCCTGGTCTCGTCTGGCCTGGCCTGCCCCTCGCCTGGTCATTCCGGTGTCCAGTGTGGCTGGGTCAGTCTATTCTTTCCTGGGCGCTACCGCTCGCCGGTTCGGCCTGGAAACGGCGCTCCCAACTGCCCCAACTGCCCCAACTGCCACCACTACCAACCCTACCAACCCTACCAGAGCCACCGCCGCGTCCCGGAACGCCGAGTCGCTGAGTCGCCGACCTGCGTGTCCATGCCTGCCTGGCCTGGTGCCTTTTTTGTCTCCCCCATCCCAGACCAAACAAAAAAAAAAAAACCCCCATCGATATTACACGAGTACAATCGTGACCTGCCGGCTTGTTCACTCCAGACTGACTGATCGACGGCTTCTTTCGTCCGCTCGCTTTGCCTCACTTTCTCTCGCTTCTGATCGTCCAAGCTCGCGCCGCTCTCTCTGCCCGCACATACGGACTCGCAGCAGGCCTTTAATACTCTTTGTCTGGCGCACTCCGTCATTTTCGCCCTCTTCAACTGCCGGCACGTCACCTCTTTTCTCCTCCTCCCTCCCTGTCGGGCTTCGCAGAACCGATCGTCTCCCCTTCGTCTCCAGTCGACACCAGCAGCCATGTTCAGATGGCTGGTTAACGGAATCTTCCTCGCTCTGCCTGTTGGCACCACTATCGGCGTTTTGATGGGCATCCAGGCCATCAATCGTGCGAACGGCAAGCCTCCTCCACTGTCCGGCGGGGACAATGGCTGGTTGCCCGGAGTTGGTCCAGTCTTTGGCAAAGATCAGATCGTCATGAGCTGTGACACTGCCGATGGCATTTATTCAAAAGCCCAGGATGGCCTTGATTTCAGCTGTATGTTCTTGGCCCAGAACGGCGTACGCCAGTTGATCCCGCGTCTCCGCGAATGGCGGAGCGACGTTGCGTGTGGCGCCCTGTCAAAGATGGGGGTTGCACAAAACATGACTTGCTGGACCGTTGAATGCTGACTTTTTTCTCCCAGTGTCTGCAAATCCCTGGGGTTGGAAAAAGGACTCTGAAGGAAACATTTGCATGATGGTAATGAAGCCAGCCCACTTTGCAGCAACGTCTTCATCACTCCGTCGAATCGCCCACTAATCCAGATGCCAAAATACAGGTCAATTTGAACGGAAACCAAACCTACGAAACGCAGTGGACCGCCCCTCCATTCAACGTAACATGGCAATACCCTCGAGCTCTCGGCGCCAAAAACGTGCACGCTTTCGCAAACGCCAAGGTTATGAGCCCGAGTTTGCCTACCAAACTCTCGTCCATCGAGAAGCTGGACTTTGGCGTCAAATGGTTCATGTCCTTGAACAACAAGACCGATGCCAAGATTTCCGACCACGAGTTCTCCGTCAATCAAATCAACGCCAACGTGGCCATTGACATGTTCATGGATAAGGACTCTACCAAGGCTGGCGAACCCGAAAAGGCCTCGCACGAAATCATGGTGTGGTTCGCCCGTTTCGGCACGGATACCTTTCCCATTGGAAAGAAGTCGCTTGAGGATAAGGGCCTCAAGACCAAAACGCTCGACGGCACTGATTTGTGAGTTTGCCATGTCGTGCACCAGGGGTACATTTCATACGCGTCTGCCAGCGGCTACTAACACGATGGACAGCAACCTTTTCTACGGCACGAATTCGATTACCAACCAAAAGGTTCTGTCATGGGTGGCATCGGAACCTGCCAACCACTTCAATGGCAGCCTCCAGCCCCTGCTTGACGAAATCTTCGCCTTCAACAACGACGACTATCCTCAGAAGAGCGACTACATCGGCTACTTTGCCTTTGGTCAGGAAGCTTACAGCTCGTTGAAGAATGTGACATTTTCGGTTCCCCATCTTTCCGTGGACTTCGAGACGACGTCATAGAAAGCCCCTTGACGTGTTTTTTTTCCCTTTGGCTCGGAAACAAGCCATCGGTCGCTCTTCTCTCCTCGGCGAGCTTTTTCTGTCCACCTCGAGCCAACGGGCCTGACCGAGGCTTCCCATGCGACCAGCCTGAGCGAGAATGGCTCCCGGCGCAATGTCATGCATGTGCCTCGACGCCCTTGTCCTCCATTGCTACCCGTCGACATGTGAAGCAACGGTGCTGAGTGCACGGACCCTCCTCAAAACATTGCTAGCGCGCATGATGACACACTATAATTTATCACACGGAGTATTTAGAGCGGCGTTCATTTAGAGAAAACCCGGGGACGTGTCGTCGTTGACACACATAATTGTTGATTCGATTTCCTTTTTTTCTTATTTCCTTTTTTTTTCTCTATTCCTTTTTTCCCTTATTGTTTGCATGCATAATCTTGTCATGATGCGCTGAAGCAGGTACCCAGTGACGACACATTGTATATTACGATTCTTTTGCGTTGCCTGGATGGACGAGATTGGTCATACACTATATGGAATTTTGGAGGTTTCCCTGTATATTGTAGAGCATGACAATCATGGACGGAATCCATCGGAGCCTTGATATTGCAGTGAACGGGCCCGCGTGTTGTGTTTGCGTAGGTGGGAAGAAGCATGGAGCACTCGGCGCGGTTGTCGAACGCAATCATCAGCCTGTTCATTCCCCCCGACAAAACATGTTGGGCTTCTCTTTCCACACGCACCGGACTCGTCCGTTTTCCAAACCGCACACGTCCATGGCGAGAAGAGGCACCAAGTGACCCGGTTTCGAGTCCAACACTCGATGGCTTCTTGTCCCACAACGACGCGGCAAGACCCAGCGGCTCCTTTTCTCATCACCGCTCTTTGCGCGTCCCGATGTGCCCCTTTTTTCCTTTTTGCATCACTCGCCATGGTCTCTAGCGTCTGTCGCGTTGTGCTTTGAGCAGAAGGGGGTGTTGTTCGCGTTTCATGACATCAGTAGGAGGGGTACATAAGCGCACAGCAGCAACAACGTGCGTGCCTCGCTGTGTAGGCCACGCTGCCACGCTGTGTTATAATTTCTTAGGAAAGCCCCCTACTAGGAGTGTCTAATATACCCCTTAAGGCTATAACTAATAAAGGCTGCGTGCGATGTTATAAAGGCCGCAATTAGTGAAGGCTGCGATTGTGAGCAATAAGTGGGTATTTCTTCTTCTTCTTCTTCTTTTTTTTTTTTTTTTTTTTTTTTTTTTTTTTAAGTTTAGTTGCTGCTGTGCCTTCGATAATTCGCTGCTGTGCGTTTATGTACTCCAGTAGGAGAGGGCGACGCCTTTATTGCGACAAACGACGCTTCCTTTCATCCGTTACCCCTGGCGAGGCCAACCCACGGATAACCCCCCCCCCCCCCGGCAAAAGAACGAAACTTAAAAAAGGGGGGGGTACAACCCAATGGACCCCCTGCTCGTGCAAAACTGTTTTTGTGCTTTCTTTGTCAGGACTCCTTTTGTCCCTCTCC
>SRPY01000852.1:0-13820 GCA_018360145.1 Claviceps africana | reverse complement strand
GCTGCTCGGCTACGCGACCATCGGCCTCGTCGTCTGCGCCGTGCAGCTGGCCCTGGGCGAGGTGGCGGCGCTGCTGCCCGTCACGGGCGCCTTTGTGCGCCACGCCGAGTTCCTCGTCGACCCGGCCTGGGGCTTCGCCGTCGGCTGGAACCTCGTCTACGGCAACGCGCTGTCCATCCCGAGCGAGATGACGGCCATCTGCGTCCTGTTCCGCATGTGGACCGACCTGAGCCCGGCCGTGTGGATCGTCGTCTTCGTGCTGCTGACCCTGCTCGTCGGCCTGTCGCTCGTCCGCGTCTTCGGCGAGGTCGAGTTCGTCTTCGCCCTGCTCAAGGTCCTGCTCGTCGTCCTGCTCATCGTGCTCGGTCTCGTCATCGACCTCGGCGGCGTGCCCGGCACCCCCCCCGTCTACTTCCGCTACTGGAGCGACCCGGGCCCCTTTGTCGAGTACCTGGCCTCGGGCCCCTGGGGCCGCTTCCTCGGCTACTGGAGCGTCATGACGGGCGCCGTCTTCTCCTTCGCCGGCGTCGAGTCCGTCGCCATGGCCGGCGCCGAGACGCGCAACCCGCGCCGCGCCATCCCCGCCGCCTGCCGCCACGTCTTTGTCCGCATCCTCCTCTTCTACCTGCTCGCCATCCTCGTCGTCGGCATGCTCGTCCGAAGCGACGACCCGCGCCTGCGCGGCGACGCCTCCACCACCGCCCAGAGCCCCTTTGTCATCGCCGCCTCGGCCGCCGGCCTCCCCGCCGTGCCCTCCGTCGTCAACGCCGTCGTCATCAGCTCCGCCTGGTCCTCCTCCAACCAGAGCCTCCTGTCCGGCACCCGCGTCCTCTACGCCCTCGCCGTCAAGCGCCAGGCCCCCGCCGTCTTCCTGCGCACCACCCCCTGGGGCGTGCCCTACGTCTGCGTCGCCGTCTTCATCGCCGCCAGCCTCCTCAGCTTCATGAGCCTGTCCAGCGACGCCCTCACCGTCTTCTACTGGCTCGTCAACCTGACCTCGGCCGGCGTGCTCATCTCGTGGATCGCCATCCTGGTCAATCACATCCGCCTGCGCCTGGCTATGAGGAAGCAGACCATTCCGCTGAGCCGTCTTCCTTGGTGGAACTCGTGGACTCGTATGTCTTCTCTCCCTCTCTCCCTCTCTCTCGCTCCCTCTGCGTGCGTGTACTGAACCTTTTTGATTCTCGTGCCTCGCCAACACACCGACAGTCTACTCCTCCTACTTTGCCCTCGGCATGTGCATCATCATTCTCCTGACCAGTGGCTTCGTCGTCTTTACACACGGAAACTGGGACCCGAGCACGTTTGTCTCGGCGTATTTGTAAGTTTTTTTTTTATAAAAAAAAAGAAACTAAAATTAAATAAATAATGAGCCCTTTCCCCAAAAAAAATTATCAACGTCCTCGCCCCCGCTGACAACTATAATGAACCAAACAAGGGACATCCCCCTCGTTACCGCCGCGTACCTCATCTGGAAGTTCGCCAAGGGGACAAAGATTGTCGCCTTGGCGGATATACCCCTCCACAGGGCGTTTGAGCGCGCCGAGCAAAAGTACGAGGCTCTCGAGTAGGGCTTTTGGCGGTGCTTTTAATATTTTTTTTTTTCTTAAGATGGAATGATAAAAAACGAAGAAGACGAAGGAGATGAAGAACTGAGAAAATAAAAAAGAAGAAGAAAAGAAGAAGAAAAGAAGAAGAAAAGAAGAAGAAAAGAAGAAGAAAAGAAGAAGAAAAGAAGAAGAAAAGAAGAAGAAAAGAAGAAGAAAAGAAAAAGAAAAGAAGAAGAAAAGAAAAAGAAAAAAAGATTAAAAAAAGATTAAAAAAGATTAAAAAAGATTAAAAAAGATTAAAAAAGATCAAGCATCTCCCCACGATGCACTCTTTTATACATGCAACACTGCTGCATAGGGAAACAGTTTCAGCCGCAGATCCTACCATTCTTGGCTACCTCGTTTCCCAGACCCGGCCCGTGGACCCGACACCGTTCATACCCAAGAAACAACGATGCCGAGAAAATCATGACAGAAAATCATGACAACGAGACGCATAGTTGTAGTGCAGCGACGACCCCGTCCCCGCCGCGACTTTGATGCCGCCCTCGAGCAGTCCATCATGACGGACATTTACACGTCCTTGCCAAAACGAATGAATCCTAACCCTCCAGGGGCGTATCTTGCACACATTTCTCGTGAGCCACGGACCCCGGCTTCTGATGGATCGGGTTCGTTCCGTTGCATGCCCATTTTGAGCATAGCATGTGGTGCTACGTCTCTGGTTCCTTCCGCGTTCTTGTCCATTTTCATCATCTGTTGATGTGGTCGGCCATGTCCTCGGAAACAAAAGGTGAGACAGGGTGGAACGTCCAAGGAACGCGCCAACGAGGGCCGGAACAGGGTCCGGGGTGGAAACGAACGTAAAAGCGGCCGTGTCTTAGACATTGGTATCGGCGAGGATACTCACTCGACGTTTCAGACCGGCCAGTAAGGCCAGAACGATGCTGAGAGGGGAGCAAGAATGGCAACATGGCGGCTGGCCAGATGATGAATCGGAGCAGGACCAGAAACGAAAATGATCAGCCCGCAAAGACGAAACCAGGACGACAAACAGGATCAAAACGGTACAGCCATGGAACCGTCCCAGAGGGCTCCATGTCTTCGCTTTCATGTGCGTTGTTCGTGGGCCGCATCGTAGCGTGTCTAATCTAGTCTACTGCATTGAAAAAACGCAAGAAAACAAACCCCTCAGTTCACCGTCTGAACGTGTTCAACCATTTACTCCGTGCATCAGCCACACAAAACCCTCCAATGACATTCAATGACCAAAACCATTCGATATGCGAGAAGAAGCCCCTAGCCCCCTCTGGTTATGGAGCCAGCCATCACCATCACCGTCGTCATCCACCATTCGTCACGTCGTCAAAACAAAAAACGTCGCAAGGTCGCCCCGTTCCCGCTCTTCAAGTCGCTCCTTGGTCGTCGAATACCTCATAAATTGCCTCGATGCTCGCGCTCTGTTCTCCTTCCGGCAGTACCGCGTCATACATACCGTGAGAACACAGCTCAGGCTCATCATGCCCAACAGGATACCATGTCCACAGATGAAGCGCCGAGCGTTGTTCTTCTGGATGATGAAGCCGGCAACCGCACCTCCCAAGTCACCCTGATAACCAAAATATTAGCAACAGGAACAACGGGAGGGGGGGTTAGGAAAAAAAAGAAGGACAAGGCTTGTCTCAGGTGTGATTCGTGACGAAGAAAAGGGATCCTCTCACAAAGCCAATGTGCATCGCGATTCCCACAGCTCGCTTGGTAGAGCCACCAATGTTGTTTGCGTTCCACGCCAGATCCTGAGGCACGATGGAAAACGTTCCTATTGCGATGAGGAAGGTGGCCAGGTATTCCAAGACGAAGCTTCCACTTATCCCTAGGATCAGGAATCCAAGGATACTGAGGGAGACAATTTGTCAGCTTCCAAAGTTTGGGCAACGCCGTGGTGAAAGCCTGAAAACCTACCCGACGAGGCAGAACAGGATAATATAGATTCCACGCTGCTCGTGTCTATCGGCAGCAAAACCACCAGCGAGTACGAAACAAGCGGCCACAACATGGGGCGGTATTCCCATGAGCCAAGCATCGGCGCCCGTGAAGCCCATGTCTTCGATAATATCGGGCAGAAACAGTGCGATGGACGACTGCGGCACGGTGATTCCCAGCGTAATCACCATGTGCACCCAGATTTTCCAGTCCAGCAGGGCGTCCTTGATGTACCTGACGTGGAAGTCCTTGGGCATGCATGCCTGCTCTTCATCCAGCCGCCGCAGCACCTCGCTTCTTTCGCTGGGGGTGAGAAAGGGCGCTCTGTTGGGGTAGTCTTGCATGAACTTGAAGGCCAACAGAGCTGGGCATTCATTCGTACCGTCAGCTACAAGATGCAAGAACAACGTCCACCCGGCGGCGAAAATAAATGAGCCAACCTACCAATCATAAACGTGACTGTTCCTTCTATCAAAAACAGCCAGCACCAGCCTCTAATGCCCCCAGCACCGTGTAAGCGCAGAATCCCATTGCCGATCAGATCGTTGAAAGACGTTCCTGCCACGGCGAAGGAATAGAACATGGCGATTCGGAGGCCACACTCATGACTTTGGTACCACATGGAGATGCTGTGCACGTAAGCAGTTAGTATCGCCACGATATGCGGCATGGAACTCAGAGCGGTGCTGCCATATCGACGTACAAGTACACAAGGCCGGGAAACACGCCGCCTTGGACCATGCCCAGGAAACCGCGGGTAACGAGCAGTCCTGGAAAGCTCTGGACCAAACTCTCACAAGTGATGATGACGGCCCATCCTAACATGAGGATTGGAATCCAGAAAGACGGGCGCCAGGCTCGCATTACTAGGTTCGACGGTATCTGTGCCAGCAGATAGAACGGAAAGAAGATTGAGACGGCAAACTGCAAGGATGTAAGAAAGTTTTTCTCTTGTCCCGAATGCCCCAGCAGTAAAAGCAAAGCAAGGGACATCACAAAACATGACAGCCTGAAGAAAATAAGACGAAAGCAAAGAGTCGTCTTACGTTGAAATCATCCTTGCCCGTCATTCGCAAATCCTCGATCAATCCATTTTGACTCGCGTTGTCCAAATTGGAGTTATCCAGGCACAAGAGCAGATAAAGCACGCAGATGATGGGCATCAGGTTGCGGTCAATCTTTCTGAGTAGTGCCTTGGTGTTCGTCTTCCGTCCGAGGGAACCATCTAGCTCGAAAATCGACGATTCGTCTGCCTTGGTGTTCATCTTCCGTCCGAGAGAACCATCTAGCTCGAAAACCGACGATTCGTCCGCCAGCGTCTCGTCCCGCGAACACGTCCTGGTCACAGGAGTGCTGCCTAATGGTGGTGATTTTTCCATTTTCTATCACGGAAATACAGCGAGCAGTTTGTTCTTTGACTGGACAGTGCCTGGTTTGTCCGTCAAGCAGTGGTTTATAATCTTGATCGTGTTTGGCATGCCGTAGCGGGTGCCTCCAGTTGTAGCCGTATGAGAGTAGCGATTGTCCAGGCAGATTGTTGCTCGGCGACTGAAGGCCGGCGTCAATCAAAGAAACGAGGTTGACATTAGTCAAGAAAACAAAGGTTGACATATGTATGATCATCTGTATACAAAGTTGGACTCGCTCCAAGGGTCGCGTCGGAAAATCGGCACCAATGACCTTCATATCTGGACAGTGTGGTACTTGCAATCCGAGAAGCTGCGGCAGAAAATGGGACGTTTTCCCCAGTTTGTCATGGTTTGGAGTCATCCCGTGTCAGTTCAAACAGCAAGGAAAGACATGAGGACCACAAGTCTTGGGTTGGGGCGAACACCTCGCGGCACGCAAGTGCCGGGGCAAGGATTGGGCTTTGTAGATCGTCAAAATAAACAGCATGCGAATAGCTCGTGTTGGGCGTTTGATGCACAGGAGATGCATGCCAGTCCCGCCACGAAGGACAGCGCCATCATGTCGGAATCCGTTGCGCCTCCGCCTCCGCCTCCGCCTCCGCTATCGCCGTCAAGGCCGTGGAAACCTTGGCCATCCTCATTGATCAAAGAGGCTGGTCGAGCGAGTTGCCATCCACCAGAGGGCACCAAGTTGCGCGCCAAGAATCCCTCGGCCCAAAATGGATGAGGCTAGATCTGATTTGTGAGGTGTTGCGCTGCCTTGCCTCCTTGTTTGGGCGAAAGCTTTCTCGTCCGGTGCCGATAGCCATTAGACTGGAAGCGAGTCCAGGACCTAACCCAGCACCGGAGGCTGGTTTGCACGCAATGTCTCAAAAGGCAGAGACAAGTAATCAACGCTCTAAAGGGCTGTGCCAGACATGCCGCGCGGTCGTAGTATGCAGGAGCTTGTGAGGAGGACTCCTGACGCCCTCTCCTCTCTGCCTGCATCAGCCCATCGTTGTATGGAGATGGTTGGTTTGTGTCGTTTGTTTCGTCCGGGAGAGTTTTTGCTTTGGTCGTGGGGGCGCCTTTGTCAATTCGACTGTCGGTGCAGCATCTGCAGGGGGCGCCCGTTCTATCGGAGGGTTATTTGCAACGCTGGAAAAACGTGTAGCATGTTTGGGAAAAGGCAGGCTGGCAGGCTGGCAGGCTGGCATGAAGGCCAATGCAATGTGAGGTTTGCGGTCGTGGTTGACGTTGACGACCAAGGTGCTGTTGCCGTTGCAGCCTTTGGTAGGTACCTAGTACCTAGTAGGTACTTAGGCACGCGGCGAGCATGGCTGGATCTTGGCGCCCTTCTTGGAGTCTAGATTCAAGTACCTAGGTACATAAGTACATACATACATACTTACCTTATGTAAGTAGGTACTTATGTACAAGGTATCTCAAGAGGGTGAATTGGAGAGCCTGCAAGTCTCCTCACGCCATAATACTGCATGCCTCCGTGCTCTTCCACGATGGATTTTTGCGGGGACGTCGGCACTGTTCATTATTGACATTGGCCCGGAATTGCACATTACGATCGGAACCGGCAGATGGGAAAGGTCTTGCAGATCGAAGGAAGCTGGACCTCCAGATGCCAGTAGAGGGTACAAGTACAAGGGCTTTCGTGATTGGAGGGGGGGCCAGATGTTTTGTTTTTTTTTTTTGTTTTTTTTTTTGTTTTTTTGTTTTTTTTTAACAAATAAGGGTACTGGCTTATTTTCTTAGCTTCTTTCCTACTTCCTACTTTTCTCCTTTTCCTTCCTATTCTTCTCCCTTTTTTTCTTTTTTTTTTTTTCTTCTTTTCTTCTTTTCTCTTTTTTTCGTCTAAATCAACAAAATTACAACCTCGCTCCGCCCCAGCATTCGCCTCATAGCAGTGGGACTCGTAGGCAGCCAGTCGCTGCGCCAGGCAGCACAGACCAGAACGCATCAAATGGCTCCACCGCACTTCTCGATGTGGATGTCGTTACGCACCAGACGCACCAGGCACCACCAGCCAGGCCAGTCTGGTCGCACCACCGTCCCATGTTCTCACCGCCATCCCATTGGCCCCCCCGGCGTCTCTCAGTGCTCTCAGTGGGCCGGGCCTGCTATGTCAGCAGTGAGCACCCCTTGGGCGCATCATCCCGCAGCGAATTGGGTGCCTGGCACGAAGCCATCCGGTTTCCAGGGCATGTCGCTTCACCACTCGCACCAGGCAGCCCAACAACCTACTTCTTCTCCAAAATCACTACTTACGAAACATACCATACCCTTCACGCTTTGGTCATCCTGCCTCCGCCCGCGCTCCGTGCTCTCTCCAAGCTTTTCAGCTTGCTCTCCACGCACCACGAGCCTCTCGTCCCTCTTCTGTCCGCAACGTCTATCTGATCCTGCGTCTGGTCGAGTGTGAAGATGCCCGAGATCGTATGTCCACGACCCCTTTTGCTGTCTAGACACTGTTCGGCTGCTAACCCATGACCTCGTCACCTTCTCGCAGGTCCATCTCCAAGTCGGCCAATGTGTAAGTTTTCGCTTGCTGGCTCCGCGTTTTTTTTTCATGTCCCTCTAATCCTTGCTGCAGGGCAACCAAGTCGGTACCGCGTTCTGGCAGAACATCCTTGGCGAGCATGGCCTTGACAACAGTGGCGAGTAAGTTTGTCCTCTTCATGCCTCGGATCCTTTTGATGTTGTCTCTTCTGATCTTCGAATGTGTCGTATTAGATACCATGGCGATGACAGAGTCCAGCTTGACCGAATCAATGTCTACTTCAACGAGGTGAGGCACATATATATATCCCTCTGTCCGTACCCATATACTGGCCACCTGACACCTGACTCACTCTTCTTCATTACCCCATAACAGGCCTCCAACAATAAATACGTCCCTCGCGCAGTTCTCGTCGACTTGGAACCCGGAACCATGGATGCCGTGCGGGCTGGCCCCCTGGGACAACTCTTCCGCCCCGATAACTTTGTTTTTGGCCAGTCCTCGGCGGCCAACAACTGGGCCAAGGGCCACTATACAGAAGGTGCAGAGCTGGTGGAAGAGGTTATTGATGTTGTTCGTCGTGAAGCCGAAAGCTGCGAGATATTGCAAGGCTTTCAGATCACGCATTCGCTCGGTGGAGGCACCGGATCTGGCATGGGTACTTTGCTGTTGTCCAAGATTCGAGAAGGTACGAGGATATCAAGCAACGCCTGCCCTGCTTTGACATCAATACAAACGATTCTTTTGCGCGGCTGTGATTTCAAGCTGAGCTAATCCGGGTTTTTTTTGGGTTTTTTT
Organism: Claviceps africana; assembly: GCA_018360145.1. Lineage (NCBI taxonomy): Eukaryota > Fungi > Ascomycota > Sordariomycetes > Hypocreales > Clavicipitaceae > Claviceps > Claviceps africana. The sequence goes on along the minus strand of SRPY01000852.1, from coordinate 5,586 downwards.
TTGCTCCAGAATTCCCGGACCGCATGCTCGCCACATTCAGTGTCGTCCCGTCCGCACAGACGTCCGACACCGTCGTGGAGCCTTACAACACCACCTTGTCTGTTCACCAGTTGGTGGAAAACTCGGACGCAACCTTTTGCATTGACAATCAGGCTTTGTACGACATCTGCCAGCGCACTTTGAAGCTGTCAAGCCCATCCACTGGCGATCTGAACCATCTGATCTCGACCGTCATGTCCGGAGTGTCCACGTCTCTCCGTTTCCCCGGACAGCTTAACTCGGATTTGCGGAAGATTTGTGTCAACTTGGTAAGCAAATAAGTGGCCGGCACCCGTCCGAAATTCCTGTTTCTGCGCCTTGTATCTATGCTTGATTGCGTTGCTAATATTTTTCCCTTTTTTTTTCATTTGCTCTAGGTGCCATTCCCGCGTCTTCACTTCTTCATGGTTGGTTTCGCTCCCTTGACCAGCCGTGGTAGCCATTCCTTCCGCTCCGTCACTGTCGCCGATCTCAGCCAGCAGATGCTGGATCCGCGCAACATGATGGCTCAGTCCGACTTCCGCAACGGCCGCTTCCTTACGTGTTCGGCCATGTTCCGTGGCAACATTTCTGGAAAGGAAGTTGAGGACCAGATGCGCAAGTCGCAAGACAAAAACTCGTCCTACTTTGTTGAATGGATCCCCAACAATGTGCAGACTTCCATGTGCAAGGTGCCTCCCAAGGGTCTCAAGATGTCATCCACGTTCATCGGCAATTCCACCGCCATTCAGGACATCTTCAAGCGCGTCGGCGACCAATTTGCCCTCATGTTCCGAAAAAAGGCCTACTTACACTGGTACACAGGTGAAGGCATGGACGAGATGGAGTTCACCGAGGCCGAGTCCAACATGAATGATTTGATCTCGGAGTACCAGCAGTATCAGAACGCCACCGTCGATGATGAAGATATTGACCCAGACAACCCTGACTGGGCCGGAGATGCCCCCGCTGCAGGAGCCATGGAGTGATGGCGGTCGCTGACTGCGTCCAGTGCGGATGGAAATGGAAAACACTGGGGGCATTTGATACGAAGAAAAAGGAGCCGCCACTTCCCGTGGGCAAGTGTTCGCCCCTTGCCTACTTTTTTTTTTTTCTTTTTTTTTCCCTTCTTTTTCTTCTTCGTCTTTTGTTCTTTCCTTTTTCTCTTTCTTCTTATTTCTATTTAATGCGTAAAAGTAATGCTCGATACCATGTCTTGAGCGCATTCCTCTTGTCTCGCCTGTCAGGTCCACTTTGAATACTTTCTACTTTTCAGGAACATACCAGATGAGCCTAGCGACTCGACCATAATGTCTCGTATCTACACTCTATTTCATTGCGGAGGACAATATTGATTGCCCGATGTGTACATGTGTAATGGACAAATCCCGTTTGGCGTGACGCAGCCGTTGCAACAACTTTGTGTGCCCTTTCGCCGGTGCGGCGATTTCACCGCAAGGACAGGATGTCGTTCGATGACGTCGGGCATGATACGGGAACGTGGCTCGCGAGACGGCATCGTCCAGCGGCGATTCATGGCACGTGAGTGTACTCTGTGATGCCGTCGATGCGAATCATGGTCCTTTATCGGTGGCGGTTCGTTCTCTTGTCTTGTCGTCTGTGACTGTTTTATTTTAGATTCTACGTGCTTTGGGTCGGGGACCGTGTACACGCGCGGGCTAAGACGCTGGAATGGCTGCCAGGACTGTTTTTGGTGCTGGGGATGTGTTTGTCGTGGCGCATAGGACATGACTGTTTCACCGATTCACGGAATTGGGAAAGAAGAAGAGAGGAGATGACGCGGGGGGGAAAGGGGGTACTAGGAGGGAGTCTACAGCTCAGCTGGGGTTTTTGCGAGTAGCTCAGCTGGGTCGGGGTGTCGTACCTCAGTTGACCTAGGAAACCGGTAGAGCTGTGTATTATAATTTAATTAGCTACAGTATTTCCTAAGGCCTATATCTATTTTCTAAGGCCTATATACACTAAAAGTGTTTTTTTTTTAATCTATATACTAGATATCTATAGCTAATTCTATTTTAATTTTATTTAAAATTAATTTAAAATTAATTTAATATAGAGCTAAGTAAATTAATCTTAATAACCTCTTTTATTATACCTTTTAATAGCATTAACTTTATCTTTAAATAATATACTAAATAGTATAAATAATAATACCTTCTTAGATTTTCTATTTATTTATAATAATCTTATATAAAATAAAAATAATTCTTTAATAAATAGTAATAGTTTAAATATTAAAGATATTATAACTTTTATATTAAAGTATATGCCTTAAAATTAAGTATATATCTTTCTTAATCTAATTATTTCTTCTATATAACTAAAAATAAACTAAATATACTTAAATAATAAACTACTTATTCTCTTTAAATAGGGATTATTAAACACTATATTCTCTCTTTATTAAAATATATTATTTATATTTAAAGTATATTATACTATAATAATTTTAAAAATACTATATATAAAGCTAAAAGGTATTGCCTATATTATTTTAACTAAAGCGCTATTATTAGCTAACTTTAAAAGGCCTTAAAATATTATTTAATATAGTATATATTAATATAAAAAAGCTACTATTATTATATATACTATATTAAGAGTTATTTTAGTAAAACATTATTAATATAAATGTATTAATAGTAAAGCTTATTTAAATCTTATATTAATTTTATATAATACTAAATATATAGTTATTATATTTAAAATGCTAAATACTATATTAAAAATAAAAGAAAATATCTTAACTATAATAATAAAGAAAAGAGTAATTAAATATATTTTTTCTTTTTAATATAAGCTTATATTTAATATTAATATTTTCTTTTTTTTTAATTAGGCATTTTCTATTTAAGATAAATTTTAATAAAAGATATTATACTATTCCTTTTAAGATTCCTATTAATTAATTATAAAATAAGTAGAATATAGAGAAATTATATAATTTTAATAACTATATATCTATTATATTAATTAATATATAGAAAACTTTAATTAAACCTTAAACCACTTTTTTAGTTTAACAAAACTTAAATTTATTAATTATTATAATGTTATTTAAAGCATTATTAAGGATATATATATTAGCAATTTTAAGGAAGAATGCTCTTTTTTTATTAATAATATATAAAGAAAAATAATATATAGTAAATATTTAATTCTCTATAGTATTATAATATTTAATTAATTTTATTATAAATTATAATTATCTTTAAAGAGACAATATACTTAAGTAATTAATATATAATATTATATTTAATATTTTTATCTCTTTATATTTTAAAATAATACTTTAAATAATTTTATATTTTTATAGTAAGCATTAACACCCTTTACCGCTGCTAAATAAAGTCCCTTTATTAATTATATTAAGCCTTATATATATTATTTAGTGTATTAGTAAACTATATATTAATTTAAGTATATAATCTATATTCTATTATAAATTCTATTTAGGATTAATTTTAATTTTAATTAGAATTAATTTAATATAAATATATTTCTTAAATTAATAAAGCTTATATAGTTTATTAATAAGTATAAAGGTAAATGTCTTACTAATATATATTATAGTTTTATTAATATTAATTACCTTTATATAATTTTTTAAAAAAAGTAAATTATTCTCTTCTCTTTAGAATTATTATAACTTACTATCTTTTATAAATACTTAAAATAATAATAAAATAAATATTAAATAAGTTATTATCTTTTATTTTTACTTTATATTTTACTAATAAAGTAGTGGATATAATATTTTATTAATAATAATATATATTAAATAGTTATCTACTTTTATAAATAATAAGCACTATAATAGTAAAATACTTAAATAAATTAATTTTCCTTTAATATAAATTATAAGTACCTTTATAAATTAAGGAATATTAAAATTATTTAAGTATAATATAGCCCTATACTTAAAAAAGGTATTATTCTTTATATTTATTATATTTATTTATTATTAAAAATAAAATATAGCTATTTCCCTTCTTTAGGTTTTTATAAATAGTGAAATATATAATATATACTATTATATATTTTATATAGTATTTAAAATTTTATTTTAAAAGTTTTATATTAAGGTATAGTAGAAATATCTTTTATTATAATTTACACTAAATATTCTTTATATTATTAAAGTAATAGTAAACTAAAATTAGTAATATATATAAGGTATTTTTTTTTATATATAAATAAAATTACTAATACTTTATAGAATTAGGGCTATATTTTAAGAATTATATTAATTAAGAAAGGTATAATTAAAAGTAGTAAATATAATAATATATTTGCTTTTACTATATATATTTTTAATATAAAGTAGAAAAATATTATTTATATATAAATATAAAGCCTTTTAAAAAGCATAAGTAATTACTTTCTTTATTAAAAGTAAAGTTAATTATATAATATAATAAGCTATATAGCTTAATTTTAAGTATATACTTTTTTTATCTTTTATTATAAATATTTAACTATATATTTATAGAAGAATAGCTAAATATAAGTAATTAAGTATAGTATAAACAATGCCTTATAATTTAGTTTAGTTTATACTAAGGAGCAATATAAATACCTATAAATAATTAAGACTTACTTACTTTAAATAATAATATAGTAGAAATTTTACATTTTAATATTTATTACTAGTTTAAATAATATATCCCTTTACTTTATATAGTAAAATTCTATTATAAATTAAATTAAGATATAATTTAAAAGGATAGGGTAAAGTATAGGTTTTAAATATAAATAAGTTATTATAATATATTATTATAAGGTAGGTTTATAAACTAAAAGAGTAGGAAAAGTAAAGCCTTATATTATATATAAAGTTAATTTACTATATTATACTAATTTATTATAAAGTAAAAATAATAATATTAATGTAAATAACTTTTATTATTAAGTCCTATACCTAAAGATAATTTTAACTTTAATAATATATAAAGTTAAATAAATTTATATAGAAGTAGCTTAAGCATTTTTAAATTAAAGCACTCTTTATTACTTTTATTAAACTTTAATTTTAATAATAATAAAGATACTATATTAAATTACAGTGTAATATTAAGTAATATACTATAGTTATATATAAAAAGCGTAAAAAGGAGGTATATAAATTAATCTTAAATTAAATCTAAATAAAATTATATATATATATACTAAAATATATATAATAGTTATTATTTAAAGCTAAATTTATAATAACTTATAATATAATCCTAAGGCTAAAGTATAATAAATATATAAAAGTATTAAGTAAATATTAAGTAAGTATAAGTAAAGGTAGAAGTAATTTAAAGAGATATAGTATATAAAAATAAAGAGTAAAAAGTAAAGCTATAACTTAAAATATTAAGACTTTAAGCTTAAATTATTTAAAAAAAATAACTAAGCTTTATTATTTATATAAGTATTTACTTAACTAATACCTTATCTATAGTAATAGTAGTTAGAATATTTAAAATAAATTTTAATTATTTTAATATTAATTTTTATTATTACTTTAAGTTATATTTAATTAAATTTTAATTATAAATT
>SRPY01000851.1:0-13836 GCA_018360145.1 Claviceps africana | reverse complement strand
AATGGAAAAAACAATAGGAAAATAAAATTAAAAAAACTATAAAAATAAAAAAAAAAGAAGAAATATAGAAAAAAAAAAAAAAAAAAAAACAAAAAAAAAAAAAAAAAAAAAAAAAAAAAAAAAACAGAAAAAAAAACAAAAAAAAAAAAAGAAAAAAAATAGAAAAAAAAAAGATTCCTACTCGCAGCCACGTGACATAGAGCCCAGCCTCCAAATCGTCCCCCCCCCCACCACTCCTTCCCAAAAATTATGCCACGATGCCATCGACACCACATCCCCATAACCACCACAGAGAAACCCCCTCGGCCACGTTCCGTCCGCATCGGCCCTGCACACGCCGAGTCCACACCTCGTCCGCACCCAACATGACCTTGTGCACATCCTGAGCAGAACCGGACAGAGAAACTCGTCGCCGACGCGGTCGCTCTCGCTCACCACGGCCGCCACGACGTCGGGTCCGTGACTCTTCCTTTTTTTTTTTTTTTTCGTCTACCCATTGTACCAGATGCCCCCCCCCCCCCTCCCCCCTTCAAGCACCCATCCATCCTGCCGTGGTACGCGTCACCCGACCCGGACACGCGACGCCAAACACAAGAGGCGGGAACACGCACCCTGCGCCGGATTACCCCCGTCATGTGCCTCGCCGTGCAACGGTTGTCCTTGCCAGCGCGTGCGGCTGACGTCCGGAGCTGCGCGGCGGGTGGTGCGCACAGCGTGTGTCATGTTTGTTCTGCGGCGATGGCGCGGGGTGGTGAGCTGGTCTTGATGCTCTTTTTTTGCTCCATGGACCTTGATTCTATCCCATCTTGATTTTTATTTTTTGATTCATCGCGGGGGGAGGGGGAAGATGAAGGGAAAGACAAGATAGCCCTTGCCCGCTTCCCTCCCCGGACCGCCCTTCTCATCGCAAGTCCTCGACGCGGCGCCGTGCCATGGCCGTCGTGGGATCGCACTGGGCATCACGTCGGCCCGAAACACCGTGGCCGGCCGGACAGCGCTCCCCTGCGCTGGGAGAGTCACCGGTCAGCGGCACGGACGCGGGCAACCTCACCGGGCGCATGTCGGCCGGCCCGGCCTTGCGATTCTGCGCGGGGTTCGAGGGGACTTGCTGCACGACCTGTCCGTGCTGCATCTTCGTGGCCGTCGCCGGGCGCGCGCGGGGGATATACGACCGGGACGGCGGCAGACCGGGTATCCTTAGTCGGGCAAGACATGTAATGTATACAATAGGCGTGCTCGTGAGAAACGTGTGCGACGCCAACACGAGGTGGCCGTGGGACAGAACGCTTAGCTCGAGCGCATCAGAATGTCTGTGCTACATACGGATGAATGCAATGTGCTGCACATTTCAAGTCTAAATACACGCTACGCTGTTCTGTTCGACAGCGGAAATGCACGTCCTCTTGTGTCGAGATACGCGCCCCAAGCACGAATTGGCCGTCTGCGAAATCGTGACCTTTGACGTTGCATCGTCAAACGATCCGGAGCCACCTTCTATGTAGCCCAACTCCTCCTTTCCACTCAAGACAAGCAATGTAGACGGAACGGCATGCATGCATGTGTCTCCGTTGGCCCTGATGGCGCCTCTTCCTCGGCCACTGTTGAGTCGTGCCTCGGCATGTGCCTTGAGCGGCGTGTGCGCAGTAGCTGGTCTGCCGTGTCGTCTTCCTCGACACTGCACACTACCTTCCTCTGTCCTAGATGTGTGGTTTAGGATGGCAGCCAAGATAAGTGGCATGTTTTCCCGCATATTCCTCTGCCGCGTCCTCTTCAGCCTCGTTATCAGGTCTTCGCCCAGTCTGCAGCCTTTCCGTCCAGCCCGTGTTCCGTATCATTGTGGTCGTCATGTGAACAATGGCGCGCACCAGCATAGCACCGGGACATGGTAAGGAGTTGTGTTGGGAAAGGTTGTGTGTGTGCAAGAGCTGCACATGGAGGGAGAAAGGAGTTGAGAACAGACCAAACGACGTCGTTCCAGGAGTCTTCAAAAAGAGGAAGGAGAGTCGTGGAAAAGGCAGTTCCCATCATGCGTCACGTTGCAACTTTCAGCGCCGCCGAACTGGCGCAGAAGCTGCCAATTGAAAGAGCCTCTTGCTTCACGCAACTTGCGGAATCGCATGGTTGGGTGTATATATCTGCAATGGCGTTTTCATCGTCCAGGCCGGTCTTGGACCCTCACACTGGGGACGTCGCCGACTCTCTCCTCTTCGACTCTGTACTCGACTCTGCAGTCGATTCTGTACTCGACTCTGCAGTCGACTCTGTGGTCGACTCTGCAGTCGACTCTGTGGTCGACTCTGCAGTCGACTCTGTGGTCGACTCTGCAGTCGACTCTGTGGTCGACTTGACGGCCAACTCGGTTCCTCCACACCACTCCGTCTGGCTGTGAATGGACGACCGCTCAATGGTGGTTTGGATCGGGTCCTTGAAATCGCTTATCGTTGGCAGCGTGACCGAGCACAACTGCTTATTCACCACCCTCCGTCGAAGAGTCAGGTCCTGGGATATGATGCGGTCAGTGCCGAAGACTCTAGGCGCTATGCGAATCAGGATAAGACGCATCGTCGGCAATGCCGTGCAGATGAAGCCGGTGCAGATCTCGAGGCAGGACCACCACACGAGGCTCCATTGGTCCCAGGTGGGATTGGAGCTGTTGTTGTACGCCTTCATCGTGTTGAGACGCAGGATGGATACAACGGTGACGCTGGAAAAGGTAAGCTAGAGCTTTCAACCAGGGAAACGGAGCAGAGGGTGGATTGGCATGCCCGGAAAGAGCAGCGGGGGCGGAAGTCAAAGCTTACAAGGCGCCCGTCAAAAACATCAGGATGATACCAATCTTCTTCTTGATGTGCAAATTCAATCGGCTCACCTGCGTGAGCGGAATGGTAATGAGCCACAGATCCGACGCAACACTTAAGCCGGTATACACCCAACCCCCGGCGTTAAAAATCCCGCAGGAACCCGAGGCAAAAGGCTTGTTGATCACGTCGTACCTCGTCCATGAATATTCCAAAGGCGAACAGCCAAAAATAATTGCCAGGCCGAATGCGACAGTGGTTAGGATGTGAAAAACTACCGTCATCCATAGACAGCGACGGATGCCGACACCGGGAAAGATGTTGAGATAAAAGAAGCAAAGACTCAGTTTGATTTGCGTCATGAGGACCATGTAAAGAAGTTCTACGGCGAAGAAGTAATTGCCAAATATCTGGATGTCCTCATCGGACACGCCCCATATGTCGGTGCCAAGGCCGTGCTGATTGATGCCCAGGACGACAATGCCGATCAGGACGCTGCCCGTCGGGATAGCAGTCATAATGGTCCAGTCGTCATTGTCGAGGCGCTTTCTGGAAGTGAGAAACAACTTGAAAAGAATACGGGATATAATGGTACAGCCGGTGCTCAGGCCGAGGGCGAGCGCCAGAACAGTAAGCTTGACTCCGTGATCTCTGGCCGGAATATTGCATGCAAGATGTGCATTTTTGCAGGTATCTGAGGCAAGAACAGGTGATTAGTTTCTTTTGCTGTTTTTTTTTTCTTCTTCCCTTTTCTCTCTCTTCCTTTCTTTTCTTTTTGATTTGTAACTGTTCAGGTTGGTACATACAAAAGGCTTCAGGGTAGGTACAATTGGAGTTGACGCAGCTATCCAACGCATCCAAGACTCCGGGCTTGCAAATGCAGGCGAGATCCGTGACAGAACACCACATCTCTAGGCAGGTTTTCTTTGGGACAAAAAAGGATGTCAGAAAATTTTCAGTTCTTGGCGGTGTCATGGAGCAAACGCCTTACAGGGCAGGAAGGCAAGGTTGTCAGGTCCAAGGATCCCCCCATCGTGACTGAAATTGCGACTGAAGGGACGATAGCGAGGCGGTCGAGGAACAGTCTCAGAGAAATGATTTCTACCGCGGAGGATGGTAGCCGACTGTGATGACGGCGAGGCTATCTCCTCTGTGCAAGTTGTCGAAATCGGTGACGCTGTGGGATGGGCGAATGTGATGGAAGTGGCATAAGGGAGAAAGGGAGCAAATTTCAGCCAAAACGACGTAGACGGAGGCGGGGAAGCATATATCTGACGGGGCCTGATGGGACGACTGGGGCGAAACCGATGAGGGTCGGGACGATGGAGATGATGGAGATGATGGAGATGATGGAGATGATGGAGATGATGGAGATGATGGAGACGATGGGAGCAACCACATTATACATTCACACTCGACTGTCGGTAGATGAGGCCGAGGTGGACAGCAAGAGGCTAGTGGAAAGGAAAGCGACGAACAGACCAACGGTGTCCCGCACAGAGGTGCCTCGGTCTTGGGAGAATGTTTCAATATGGCCCGGTTCGGCAAAGGCACGTCGACTAGTGTCTTTTAGCGCCAGCAGATCACACCGGGGGAATCCTTGGCGCATCTCATCGGGCCAGTCTTGGATCCACCACCCGGACGTCGAGGCCCCAGGACGATCGGCGGCCCCACCTAGGAGTAGTGGCCCCAGGGCGCAGGTAGCGGTGGGTCCCTCCTTCCCTCCGTTGTCGGCATGCAGGTTCAGGTTACCTAACTTACTTCTTTACGTGACTACTTGTCCAGTCCAAACCAGGAGGGTTCTTGGTCGGCGAAAAGGACGAAGCAGAAAGCATCACTCGTATACTGATGACACGCGGCTGCCATGTTTTGCGGGCCGGGGCAGGAGCGACAAACGCGGGCGGGAGCAGGGGGAGCAGGGAAGGAACACGGAGTGTAGGCGGCGGCGGTCCTCACTTTCCCTGTCCGGTCGTCGTGTCTGGCCGCGTCTGGTTCGCGAGGGGATGCCAGGCCCGTTTAGGAATGGACCGCTGCTTGGACCAGCCCTGGATGCCTGCCGTTTCCCGCGCAAGTCAGAGAAACTTCCCGCGGCAAGTGCCACCCCACGAGCCCGGATGTGGACCACACGCACTTGACGAGGCGAGGCGCTGCTTTTGCATGCTTCCAGCTAGAGTGGCCTGCTTGTGCGCGTTTCGCCGACCAGGATGGTGCCTTTTTTTTTTCTTTTTTTTTTCTTTTTTTTCTTTTTTTTCTTTTCCTTTTTTTCTTTTTCCTCTTTCTGTTTTTAATGACAGTCTTTGGTCCAGGCGCTGATTGGGCCACAAAGTACCGTTGACGACTGCGCACGCTACAGCCAGCGCCTTTGGGTGTCTTGCCGAGGAAATGCACGGGGCGAGGACGCCATGTGCACGTGCACGTGCAGAACGCATCTGGGGACGGACAAACAAAGACAAAGGGCGGCTCTAGACGAGGCAGCTGTCCAAAACGCAGGCAAGACATTCGCGGTGTCGGGACTCGGCGGTGCCCCCGGATTCAACATGGAGACAGAAAAACAACAGCCGGGGTCGCCGGGTCGCTGGGCGGCATTCCGTCTCTCGGGTTGAGCCTTTTTCTTGCTTGGTCTAAAACAAGTTCCTGGCGCGCGCTCCGTGGGGAAGAGGAAAAGAGCGCGGTAGTGACCGTCTCCGTCTCCCGCCCTGATGCGGACCTCCAGACCGTGCATGTTCTCCCAGCCAAGGAAGTACTTGTTTTACCTCAGCAAGTACCTAAGTGCCCGGGTCGGTACCCAAGTAAAGCAGGTACCTGGTAGGTATTTCGGCACACAGGCGAGGCACGGGAAGTTCCAGCCAATCGTGCATCGACGCTGGCCCGACTAGAACTTACCCATCGCTCCATTATTCGTCCCATCGACGCCACGTCCGGCCCAAGTCGGCCACACCGGACATTATTTATCACCATGCCATCGTGGAGTAGAGGCGTCAAGTCGTCAAGGCGTCAAGGCGTCGAGGCGTCGAGTCGTCGAGTCGGTGCGTGTGGCCGCCTGTGCGCCGTCGCTGCCCGCCCGCGCCCGCGCATCACCTAACCCCCGAGGTCCGGCCACGTGTACTTGTCATCGCCCAAAGCGACGAGTGCATCACGGAATTGCTATTTTCCTCCACACCAGGAGGGAGGCACATGACGGCCAAGATGCATACGATGACTGATTTGAGCAAAAAAAAAAAAAAAAAAAAAAAAAAAAAAAAGGCCTGATTATACCGTCATCGTCTTTCATGCGCGGCATGGAAGAGAGAGGAAAACGAGACGGCCTCCATCCCATCATCTTGGTATATACATCTCCTCATCCCCTTAATTATATTATGAAACAGTAAATCGAAAAGAAGAAAAAAAAATCAAGATCGTTCGTCCTCCGTCTCCATCAGATGCGACGGCAGCAAGGCCGTCGAGACCACGCACGCCAGCGACATCCCCCCCGCGAGGTACAGCACGGCATTGACGTCCCCGTGGTCCTCGCCGCTCGTCGACTGCCCGTACAGATGCTGGGCGATGAGCGGGCTCACGATGCCAAACAGCCGGCCCCAGAAGCTGGCCACCCCGCAGGCCGTGCCCCGGACGGGCGCGGGGAAGGCCTCGGGCGTCCACCCGTACAGCACGGCGTTGAACATGGACTGGAAAAAGTACTCGAGCGCGAAGAGGCCCTCGCGCTTGGCGATGGTGTCGGCCCTCGAGAGCAGGATGATGGACATGCCCATCAGGCCCGACGAGAGCACCATGGTCCACTTGCGGCCAAAGTCGGGGATGCGGCCCACATAGGCTCCCAGGAGGACGCCGATGATGCCGGGCGCGTACGTGTAGATGTAGGCCGCGTAGGTGAAGGTGAGGCTTACGTGGGCGGCGCCGTTTTTGAGAGCAAGGATCCGGGGGAGATAGAAGCCTGGGAAAGTTAGCTTTGAGGAAGCGGAAAAGGAAAAGGATGGTAGAAATCTCTAAGAAAACAAAAAGGGATTAAGAGGGTAAGAGGGGCGGGCAACCATACCCGCCACGGTGAAGCCGGAAAAATCAAGAATGTACGTGAGCCAGACCAGCAGCGTGAGGCGCGTCATCTGCAGACTGCCAAACAGCATCTTGTACCTCGCCAGCCAACGCCAAAACTTGACCGAGTTCCTCTCCAGCATCGAGATCCTCTTGCGCCCCGTGATGAGCGAGTCGGAAGAAGAGGCGACGTCGTCGCCGCCGTCCGGGTCGACGTCCCGCCCCAGCGACTGCAGGTGCTCCAGCGTCAGACGGCACTGCTGCTTGTTGACGGCGGCCATGTGCTGCATCACCTCGATGGCCTTGGCGTCCTGGCCCCGGTACAGGAGGAACTTGGGCGTCTCGCGGAAGGTGAAGACGGCGAAGCGCAGGAAGAAGATGGCGAAGGAGAGGGCGCCCAGCGTGTAGAGCAGGTAGCGCCAGCCCATGTTGTCGGACCGGCGACAGCAGGGCGCGTCGCCGACCGCGGCCCGGCACGACGGGAGGGAGTTGTTCTCGGAGAAGTTGGGCGAGCATGAGTAGACGGGGATGAAGCCGAAGGCGATGGCGCTGCAGACGACGACGCCGAGGGGCTGGAAGATGGAGAGGCAGGCGACGAGGAAGCGACGGTTCTGAAAGGTCAGTACAAAAAGGATCGAAAAAAGGATTGGTCATTTTCATTTTCATTTTCTTTTTCTTTTATTTCTTTTTCATTTTATTTATTTTTTGAGAACAGGGGAGGGGGGGTCAAGTACCTGCGGGATGAATTCGAGCAGAATCGCGCTGTCGACGGGAATGTTGCCGCCGACGCCAAAGCCCACAAAGGCGGTAATGACCAGCAGCGTCGTGTAACTGTTGGAGAAGCCGAGGCCGAGGCCAAAGGCGCTCGTGAAGAGACAGGTGAGGTTGAATGCCCACCGACGACCTGGCCAACGGACATTTGGTCAGTCACTGGGATGTAAGAGGGATGGGGGAAGAAGGAGAAGAAGGAAAGAAAGAATTGGAAGGAAAAGAACAAGGGAAAGGGAAAGGAAAGAAGAAGAAGAAGAAGAAGAAGAAGAAGAAGAAAAAGAAAGGAAAATAACAAAAGCATCAAGCACCCACGAACCGACAATGTCCGACATCAGCCCCCAGAAGATGGCGCCCACCGTCAACCCCGCGCTGAAGCTCGTGGATATCCTCCCCGACTGGCCATCTTGGAAGCCCATCTCCTGCTGCAGCGGGCTGAGGACCAGTCCAAAGGCCTGCGCCCAGAGCAGGTCAAGGAAGTAGCCGAAGCCGCAGAGCACCCAGATGTACCACTGGTAGCGGCCCATGCCCTGCCGGTCGATCTCGCGGTTGACGAGGTGGCACTTCTTCTCGTAGAGGGAGAGGCCGCGGAGGCTGGCGGCGTCGGTCATGTTCCGCCCATCCTCGGTGAGGTCGGATGGGAACCGGCGGTGGACCTGGAAGAGTTCCGTGTAGCGGGCCATGGTGTTGGGGGACGGAGACGCGGAGCCGGCCGATTTTTATTATTTTTGGGAGAAGAAAAAGGCGGTTGAGTGAGCCCGCGAGAGACGCGACCGTCTCGACTCTGTTTTTCTTCTTTCCACTCTGGATACACTGGTTTTGGTGGTGAAGGAGGCCGTGGTTGATTGGAACAAGTTGCGAGGCTTGGTACGCCGTCTTTATCACAGGACGAGAACGGCCGGCAGGGAGAATTTCTTATCGATGGCGCCGGAGGGGGGAGGCGACTCGTTTGCTTACGGATCTTTGGGGGGGGGAAAGCAAAGACGGCGTGATACAAGGGGATGTCTGCCCGTCGCGGGCTTGATTCACCGAGATAAGGCGCGTCGGCGACAGAATCCCCTTGGGCACGACTGAAACATGCTTTGCCTGTAGGGACAATAAGGGGACCGGAAAAGCAAAAAGAAAAAGCAAAAAATGAGAATAAAAATATAAATATCAGTATATGAAATGAAATGAAAATAAGATAAAATAAAGTAATCACTCCGCTTAGGACAAGGGAGCATGGCATCTGACGTCACTTTTCACTTTCTTCTTTTCTTTTTCTTTGGGCAGATAATCTTGTCCAGGGACGGTCATGAGGGGGAACATGCAGAACCCCCCCCCCCTCCCTCCCCCGTTTTTCGATGATTCATGCATGTTTTCGCGCGGTACGTGATTGGTTAGTGCCCGTTTGCGGCGCCGAGACGGATCTTGGTCCGGCTAGCGCAAAAGGGGAGAGGAGGGAGTCGAAAAAGGGGGTATGCACGCATCATGGACGTTTCGGGGCGAGAGGGGGCGTTGACCATGGTGTTTGCCATGCCATGCGGTCGGGAACGTGTGATGAGATGGGAAGATGGGCCTTTTTGTATTTTATCTTTTATTTTTAGTTTTTAGTTTTTTATGTTTAAGTTTATTTATTTTTTTTATTTTTTAAATCGGTAAGAGGCAGTCGGGTTGCTGCTTCCCCGCCCTGTCCAAACACGGACCACCCTCTGATCCGCCCCGTGCTGGGCCCGCACGGAAACGGAAAGCACGCGATCGCGTCACCTCGCAGCACATCCACACCCAACCCACTCCAACGTCACGCACGTGCAGACTGCAGAACACCTGCTGTGCCGCCGCACCGTCCGCGGCCACGGGACGGCAGGTGCGCAGGACTTTCTTGATGACGAGCGGGGCCCGGACGGCAAACGGAAGACCCCATTGGCCCTCACGTGATTTTGATTTTTCTTTGATGCCTGTCCAAGCCGGCTGGGTGGGCAGCGGCCCGCTTCTCCACGGCGATCATCAAGTCTGGCTTTGATTGGCTTGCTTGCTTTCCTCGAGATCCACCTGGCTGGTTGGACCGGAGAATGGGGGGCTCGAAAGCCAAAGACGTCTCGCACATCGGCCGTACCGTGGAATGAAGGGTGCAAGGTCCGTTGAGGATATCATGAGATACTATGGCTGCTACAGAGTGGTTTGGTTCAAGAAGAAAGAAAAAGAAAAAGGCAAATACGGAGCCTAGTATGTTTTCTACAAGATTGCGCCAACGTCGTTGATTAGGAAATTCGAGTCTTGATATTGACTCATTGATGCCCAGACACGGAATCTTGAGAACAAAAGCAGGAAATGAACAGGAAATCCATGCACATCTTTCCCATTTTTCTTCCTTATTTCAAACCGTTGATCCACGAGCATGACGACTGCTATGCATGTTTTCGAGAGCGCCGTGGCCCAAAGAAAGTGCGCATTCCTTTATCAATGTTGAAGCTTGGTGGAAAGCAACAGCGTATTTGTTGGTTGGCGATATGCTAGCTAAGACTCCCTCGAGCCTGCCTCTTGATCGCCGGTTCCAACGACAGGCCAACAAATGGGAATTCACGTTGGCATTTTATTTTCGTCACGGACGAAGCCGGCATACACATGGGCCATAGCGAGGCTATGCCCGTCATCGTTCGCAGTAGTCTCGAATACAATGCACGCGCATACACCTTCTCGTCCTCACGAAGCCTTGATCCAATGCTGTATATTGCTAGCTCGATACTTTGCGCCTCCTCCGCCCAAAATCATCACACCATGTACCGAGAACACTGGATCCCTGTCATTGCCGCTCCGCCGTTCGTCGTCCTGCGGGAGTGGACCGTGGACGTGGCATCCGCTCGTCTTGGACGGCTGGGCTCTGGTTGCTCGTGGGTTAACAGCAACGGTTGTACGTGCCCGAGCACTGAAGGTTTGTCTGTCCGAGGCGTCAGCTCCGTTTCGAAGACGGGATTCTTTTTTCTCTCGTCATTCTTCTTCTTGTTGTTTCTCTTTTCTTTTCCTTGGCTCTTCTTTTCCCCTTTTCGGCTTTTTACATACAGTGCAACTGGATTTATGTCTGCAAACGCCACAGGAACCGGTGCAGCATCTGCCGGCGGTGACGGGTGCAGCGATGGCGAGCATGCTGACGACCATAGTGACGAGAGTGGAGACTTGCATGATGGGCAAAAGATGTAGAAAAGGAGCTGTTGTTGTTGTTGTTGTTGTTGTTGGGAACTGGGCTGAGTGTTGTCTGGTCGAGAAGGGAGTCTCCCAGCAGCAGACTTTATACTTTTCAGTGTCGCTCCGACGACCAGGAAATGCCTCGAGATCGCCACGATGCTGGACCCGTCGACTCGATTGTCGTCTCCGTGTCTTCCGTCCCTACGCCTAGATCCCAGGACCAAGTATCGAGAAGCGCGCATCCTTCCTTCAGGTCCGGACGGATCCGAAGACTGTATAGCCCCCTCGGTTAGAGGTGAGGGGAGGGGACACCCAATCCTGTAGCCCAAAGACCGTGAGTCTAAACCTGCTCGGTCATGTAGCCGTTTCGCCGCAGATCAAGGCCGTAACCGCATTGCATGAATTGGCTTTCCGCAGGGGAGACGCGACGAGATCATGGTAGGTGCCAGAGCATTCGCCGGCCAGGGAAAACCAAAGTCTTTTTCTGTAGCCCCCCCCCCCCTCGAGGAGGAAGAAAGGAATAGCTTCGCAAGCGGACGTCAAGGGTGGGAAGAAGGAGAAGTTTTCCAAACAGATCGTGATGGAAATGGAATATCCGAGCGTTGCTATCCGCGGCTGTGTCGTCCACTGGGCGGCGTTGCGTCCACCGTCGCTGCTACATTCGGCAAGGTTGCTTGCTCCCCGGACCTATTGTGTAGAATGCTTGTAGTAACTTCCGATACAGCCCCCTTGATATCTGGTACTATTATAGGTGTTTGTGCTAGTCACGCTATGAAACGCGGAGAACAATGGCGCACTGTTAAAGATCCCGGGCTGTAGCGATAGGAAGGCCAGTAGGCGCTGCCATGAGGGGTCGTTATTGGCAAAAGCCAGAAACGTATTCGGTCGTGTTTTTTTTTTCGCGCGCCTACTATACATTCTTTTGCAAAACGACGTTGCAGCGGTGATCCAATCAATTGGCGCCCGCGGGGGAAAGTACATTGCTACGGTGCATTACATTCTACCTAGTTTACATAAAAATAGGGGTACTTACTAATAGCTCTTGATCCTTGGTTTGTAGTACAAGGCCCACTTGCAACGCTCAAGTTCTGCTTGTTCCGCCTTCATTTGTCGAAGACGAGTTCAACAGGCAGTGTCCCAAGCCCCATGGCACATCCCGGAATGGAACATGATGTATTGACTTATCAATCTCGGGATGCTAGTCGCGTGTGCGTGTGCAATATACAGGATGGGTTTTCTCTGGCGACATGTCCGGAATGTGAGGCTAGATGCCACGGCAGCGCGGTCCGAGGGTCCGGCTGGCCGAGGACAACCCTAGCTCGCCAACCATGGGATCGGTTTCGCAAGCGACGGTTGATCATCTTAAACCCGCCCTGTCATAAAATCACGCAAGAGGTGTACTGTTTTGAGTGCGACAGGACAAACCGGAGATTTGCGATTTGTCACAACCGCTGCTACGTCCGGTGACGGACCGACATGGCGGCCTGCCCGGTGTCTCGGAACCTCGGGCGTGTGGAGCAGGTAGAGCGGGTCGTAAGGGTTACTTCCGAAAACCTTTCACACCCATATCGTATGACAAGATGTTCGGGCTTACCCGGACTTGCCGTACCATGCAGCGGCGTCGCGTCCTTCTAAACGAGGTGCTACCTTGGCGTACCGGGTGGCAGCTCCCGGGTGGCAGCTCCCGGGTGGCAAACACTCCTTCTTTTTTTTTCAACACGCGGATTGTGCGTGGCCAGGAGAGGCGAGTGGGATTCATGGCAAAGGACCATTTAGGCTCCTGCAGGAATTCCATGCACCGTCGGCACGACTGCATGTCGACGTCTGCGCGAGGGGAGACATGTGAGTGGTTCCCCGGCTGGACAAGGGCGCAGCCAATCGGCGGGGTTCCAGCAAATCTCATGTCCACCGAAGCTGGCGTCAGGTCTAGAGCGGAGCACGACCTAACTAATTAAGCAGGCAGTAAAAATCCTTTGTATATACCGGATATATATTAATTCTATATAGTGTATTAATGTAAGACTAAAGTACTTTAATTAACTATATACTATATATATATTAGCTATATAATAGATAAGTAGTAAAGAATTAATTAATAAAGCTATATTATATAATTTTAAAGGAATTATACCTATTAATAAAATGTTTTAATAGTCTATATAAAACACTAATAAAATATTATATTTAAGAAAACTTTTTATATATATTATATAAATATAAAGACTAAGTTAGATATTACTTAAAAAAGACTTAAAAATTTTATTTACTTATTATTATTTAAAGAATTATTTAATATATATAATATATAGGAAATATATAAATAAAGCAATTAAATATTATAGAAATATATATAAAAAAGATATAAATATTTGTTTAAAAGTTATTATATATATATACTATATACCTAACCTATATATTTATTTAATTTATTACTTATTATTTTTCTAATTATTATAATACTATAATAACGCTCTTAAACTAACCTATTTATATTTAATATCTTTAAATACTAAAGATAAAATAAATAGTATATAAGTATTTTATATATTCTATTATAAATATATAAATATAATAAACTTAATAGTAATATAAATAGTGCCTATTGTTATGGACTAGCCTAGATGGCTACTGTAATCTAGCGTCGATAGAGTTATTATTAACTATAAGGAGAAGGGAAGTCCTCTGTCTCTCTCTTCCTCCTACTAGTTTATATACTTTTAAATCTCTATATACTTACTTAATAGAGTTCTAATAGGGCCCTATTAGGAACGGTTTTTATAAAAGTATAGTAAGGCCTTATAGGTAGTATATATCCTCTATCCTTTCCTAATAAAGCTAATAAGCCCTTTCTATATTATTATATATTTAGAATCTAAACTGCTAACTTAAATCTATTATATAGCCCCCTTCTTGCCCTTTATATTGCCGCTCCCTTATGCTATTAATAATATAATATATACACTTATACTAAAGTAAAATATATAAAGTAATTTATTAATAAAAGATATATATTTTAAAAGCATACCCCTTAGCTATAGTATATTTATCTTTATAGTGTATACCTATAGTCACTATACTA
>SRPY01000850.1:0-13846 GCA_018360145.1 Claviceps africana | reverse complement strand
AAGTATATTATTTAAAACTATTAAAAAAATATAAATAACTCTATAATATATTTTATATTAACCTTTTAAAACTGTAGAAAAGGTAATGTAATTATAAAAAGAAGTAATTACTAAAATATTAGCTAAACTATAAATAAAACTAAGTAATTTTAAAAATAAAGTTACCTATATTTAATATATTAATATATAAAAGGTATAAAAGGCTATTAAGGTATTTAACCTTTATATAATAAAGATTTATAAATCTTTAGTAAAAGTACTATAAAAAGCTTAAAAGTAAAATTTAAACTTTAAAGAAATTATTAAAGGTATAGTTAAAGTAAATTTAAAGAGAAAGGTAGAGGTATAGTAATATAATATAAGTAGCTTTTTACTATATAAAGATTAAGTAGTTATTTTTTAAAAGCCTATTTTATAATAAAAGCTTTTATAGTTATATTATAATAATTCTTTAGCTAGTTATTTTAAAATAAATAAAACTATTAAGCTTCTATATTAAGTCTTTTATTAGCTAGTAATAAAATAAATAGTATTAAAATATATTTTAAGCTATAGAATATACTAAAGAGTTATAGCTTAATAGTATTAACTATATAAATAATTAAAATCTTTATTAACCCTTTAGTAACCTTAAGTTAAAGTTTTTATAAACTTTATTACTAAGTTATTAAAGGTATATAATAATAATAAATAAGTAAATATAATATTAGTAATTATAAATTAATATATTAAATATATAGTATTTCTATTAGTTATAACTATACTTAATATAGTAAAATTAGCTAAAATATATTATAAAGAGATAAAGCTTTAATTTAGTGCTATAAAAGAAGTAATATTTAATAAAGGGTTAGTGTTTACTAATATATTCTAAAGTAATTTTTACTATTATTTAAAAATAAAGAGAAGACTATTTATAGCATTTTACTTATAAACTAATAGGTAAATAAAATAAATTAATTAAGTCTTTAAATACTATTTATAATACTTTATAGAGAAATACTAGCTAATTTAGCCTACACTTCTATTATAAGTATAATTTATTTATAATAATATAGTTAATTATATAATAAAATATATACTAAACTATATACTCTTTAGTTATTACTTTAAGTTTTATTTAGCTATTAAAGATAATAACTTAAAAAAAAAGGTATTAAAAATAAAAATAAAAGTATAGAAACTATATAAAATTTAAGAAGAATTAATAAAAATATAGAAAAAAGTAATAGAAGTATAAATAAAATACTATAATAAAGAATACTAAAAAAAAACCTTTATTAAAGGAGAAATAGTTTTACTATTTATAAAGAATATTAAGACTAAAAATATAAAAAAAAAGCTAAATTTTAGATATTTAAAATTATTTTAGATCTTAAATATAATAAAAAAGTAAGTATATAATTTAAAACTACTAAAGAAATATAAATAACTTTATAATATATTCTATATTAGCCTTCTAAAACTATAGAAAGGGTAGTGTAATTATAAAAAGAAATTAGTAATTTTAAATTTAAAGGAAGAAAATAAAGAATATAAAATAAAAGAAATCTATAATAAAAAACCTATATAAAGGGATACCTACTACCTTATAAAATAGAAAGAATAGCTTAATAAATATAATTAATAAATAGTAAAAGAAAATATTAATATACCTATACTTATTATAGTATATTATAAAAAGATTAAGATAAGGCTAAAGGTATAGCTATAAAATAGCAAAAACTAGCTAAAATATAAAAAGAAGAATAGGATTTCTATATTTATTAAAAAAAAAAAAACTAAAACAGAAAAATAAATAATATATAGCTAAACTACTACTTAAATAAAGGGGAGACTAATAGAGAATAATTCCAGTATATTTTAAAAGGTATAATAACCTATTATCCCTTTCTTAGGTATTTAAATTAAACCTTAACTATCTACCTTAAGCGCCTTTTTAATATAAAAAAAAACCTAATAAATTATCACTATCTATATAGTATATTTAGCCTTTTTAAGGTAAAGGTAGAGTAGTAAATAATACTTTTAATTATTAAACTTAGCTTTATAGTTTAATTAGTAAAGTTAGTAGTATATTAATAAAAAGAAATAAAAAGATTTATAATTTTTAGCTAAAAAGCTAAGCGCTATATAATTTAAACTAATTAATAGTTTAAAATAAATTACTTAAAGGTAATATATATAGGCTATAAATTATTAGTAAAAGCGAAGAAAAAGGAAAGTGTTCTATTATATATAAATACTTTTTTTAGCCTTAATAAGGCTATAAATAAATTAATAGGCCTGCTTAATATAGTTAAAACTATATAGAAGTATAAATAAAAAATAGGCAAGAGACTTCTATATATTTCTTTTAAAAATAAAAAAATTATTAGCTTTATTGCTATTATTATCTATAATTATTATAGGCTTGTTTTACTTAGTATTTATAAACATTTTAAGCTACCTATAAATAAATAAAAGGTTATTTTAAAACCTTTATATTATAGTAAGTACTTAAGGAATTATTAGTAAAAACCTAAAAAATCTAAAATAAAAAGATACACTTTAAAGCATAAGTTATTACATTTATTATATTATATATAATAATATAATACTTTATACTTCCTGCTTTAAAATAGTTTATATAGATATATATAGCAAATTACTATAAAGGTAGGCTTAAAGAGTAAATTAGCCTTATACTTATTATAACTTATATATATATAATGTATATAAGTATAATAAGAAAGTTCAATAATTATAAGCTTTATAATAAAGAAAAGTTAGTGAAGAGATAGGGATATATAATTTAAAAGAAGAAAAAAGAATAGGAAATAAAATATAGAAATAGTAATATTATAAAAGTAAGAAATAGTTAAGAGGGTAGCGTTTATAAAGTTATAACCTATCTATAGGTAATTTAATATATATATTATTTATATTTACTAATA
The DNA here is from genome assembly GCA_018360145.1 of Claviceps africana. NCBI lineage: Eukaryota > Fungi > Ascomycota > Sordariomycetes > Hypocreales > Clavicipitaceae > Claviceps > Claviceps africana. Next base: position 10,910 of record SRPY01000850.1, on the reverse strand, counting down.
GTATAACTTTAGATAATAATTATTTAGATTATTATAGAAATTATAAAAAGGGTAAAAAATAGTAAGTAATTTACTTTTAAAAAAGTAGGGTAATTATACCTTACTATATATATAGATAATATTATTATTTAATAATATAATAAAAGCTTATTACTACTAAGTTATAAAGTAAGTAATAATTAAAGTAAAAGCTATTAAAACGTTAGTATAAAGAGAGGGGTAATTATAAGGAGCTTATAAGACTAGCCTATAGCGACTCTTTATTATTAATACTTAATTATATACTTAGTATATAAACCTTAAGTAGTGTGTATATAAAGGGGAAAAGACTTAAAAGAAGCAAGCTTTAGTTAATATACTAGTCACTATATCGCCTTTACTTAGCTGCTTTATTGACACTTAACAACTATATAGCTTATAATTAAACTTACTACTATTACTATACTTTTTACACTAAAGGGCCCTTATAGTACCCTTAAAGCGTAGCTATAGTAGACCCCTAAGGTCTGTAAAGCTGTCTATAATGTAAAATATACTTAAAGGCTTTAGTAACGCTACTACACTAAAGTAAGCTAATAGGCTGCTATTAATATAGCCTTAAATTAAAAATAAGTTATCTATAAAGAATAATACAGCTCCTAACGCTATATAGTAGTAGATATAATAGCTAGGAAGAGTAACCTTTAAAAACTAAAATAATAGGCTTAACTTTATAATAGCTTACTACTTAAGACTACTTAAGTCCTAACCCTTTACTATAGTAGTAATAGCACGCCCTTAGCTACCTTTTACTATAATAAAGTAAAGGCATTCTTTAATAAATTCTTTTCTACCTTAACCGCCTATATAGAAAATATATTAGCTAACCTTAGCCCCTAACTTAACTTTACTATATTCTTAAAGAAAGACCTCTTTATAGCTTTAAAGATATATAATATAATTAAAGGACTAGCTAATTAAAAAGCCTTTAAACTTAATAAGCTTTTAATAGGGTTCTTTAAAACCTATAGTAAACTATTTATTAGCATTCTCTCTAACCTATTTAATATATACTGCTATATTAAGCACTACCTAGCCCTATTTTAAAAGGCTAAAGTTATAGTCCTCTATAAGTTAGGAAAGTTACTTAAAGAAAGGAAGTATATTAATATATAGAGATTAATCTCCCTTTTTAGTGTTATAAATAAAGTATTAAAAGTAGTAGTAGCGGTGTAGATTACCTATATAGCTAAGGAGGGTGGCGCTTTTTTAAAGCTTTAAATAGATAACTATATTAATTATTTTATAGAGATAGCCCTTACTATTTTAATAAAAGCTATATATATAGTATAACACTATAGCAGTACTATATTGCTTTTTTAGCTTAATATTTTAACTACCTTTAATATAATATATTATATAAAACTTACTTATATAATAGTCTTTACTAATCTCTTTATATAAATAGTATATTAAACCTAAGCCTTTACTATATTATATAAAGCTTACCTTATATTTAATAGCTAAATAGTAGCCCTTTATATAGTACCTATAGAGGTCCCTTAAGGGTCCTTTATATCCTTAATTCTCTTTCTTCTTTATATTACTTTACTTAATACTAAACTTATAATAGTTAACTTTATATTAGTACTTAGCTTTTTTAATAATATTAATATTTTAATATATAGCTATATAATAAAGGAGACTTAAGCTTAACTTAAGACTACTTAAGTAGTTTATTAAAAATAATTTTATAAATTAAGCCTAAAGTTCTATTTATAAAAAAGTAAATTTATTTACTTTAATAAAAAAAGATAGCTAATAATAACGTTAATTTAACTTAAAACTATAATAGTTTAGCTAATATAGTTAGCTTATTTCCTTAACGTTTAAATTTACTATAAACTTTAATAAAAGGCCTATTAACTTAAGCTTACTATAAAACTAATATAATAGTAACTTACTTTTACTATACTTTTTATATTTATTTAAGGATATTTACTATATAAATTTAAACTCTTTTATACTTAAGTTATTTAAAGCTTTATTAGCTATAGCATAGGCTTATATTATCCCTTAACTAAATATAGAGATATAGCTAAAGGTATTACTAAAGCCTTTATTATAAAGTAAACTTAATACTTTTATACTATTACTAATATTTATAAAGCTATACTATAGTTTTTAGTTAACATTAAGGCAGTAATCCCCTTTTTAAACCTATACTTTAACTACTAAATTTAATAATTTTATAATAGAATTAAAGTAAATAAAATAGTTAATAAAATTTAAATAACCTATACTTTAATAGTAACCTACCTTTAATACAGCGCTTAATATAAAAAATAACCTTATATTAACTATATACTACTCTTAACTTAGCCTTTATTATACTTTACTATATTCTTTATATTTAAAACATTAAAATTAAACTAAAAAGAGTAATAGCTTTAAAAATAAGCTTTAATAGCCTATTAATGCTTAAGTTAGTACTTTATTATAGTTAAATAAAACCTAAACTTTTACTTTAAAAAAAAAGTACTTTAACTTTATTACTACTTTATTAAGTTTAAATTATTAGCTTTAATTTAGCTTTATATTAAAAAGATTAGCCTTAACTCCTTTCTTTACTTTTATTATATCTTTAATATAGATTTATTAATATACTACTATTAAGGTAACTATAAAGATATTTATTACTTTATTTTTTAATACTTTAAATATAATTACCTTTACCTTTTAAAGTTTAAAGTAAGCTTAATTTAAAACTTAAGGGAAATCTACACTACCTTTAACTAGCCTAGCTTTATATAATACTTAGCAAAGTAGCTCTTTAAAACTAATTACCTTTTATATTTTTAACTTACCCTTACTTTATAAAAGGAATAATAATAGATAATAATACCTTTTAGTTCTTAATATAGGCCTAAAGTAGGCCCTTTTACTGCTTTATCTCTACTACTTTAAGCTATTAATATATTATACCTTAGTATTTATACTAATACTAATATATAATTAAATTAAGCCTTAAATTATTCTATTTTATTTATAAAAAAAACAGAAGAAAAGGAAAAAAATAAAATAAAAATAATAATAAAAAAAAAAAGAAATAAAAATAAAAGAAAAGAATAAAAGAAAATAAAAAAACCTAAACTTATTAGCTATAAAGCTAGCTATAGAGCTACTTATATATCTCTATACCTCTTTTACTATAGCCCCTTCTTTAAACCCCTTTTCTCTTTACCTTACTATTACTATTATTATTCCCTCCCTTTTTATTTTTAAACCCCTTTATTATTACTTTAAAGCTAATATAGGCTTTACTTACTTCTACTAAAGACTGTTTTATTAGGTTATTTTATTGCTTTAATAAATAAATAATTTAATCTATATAAACTAATATCTTACACTTAAAAATACTATTATAGCTAGTAGTTATAATAAAGGCTTAACTTAAACCTTATATTAAAGCTAATTTAGTATTAATAAGGCGCTTAGTTATTTACTAAATAACCTTATATAAATTATACTATATAATATTAGTTACTAATACACCCTTATTAAGGGATTAAGTTAGATTTATATTAAATACTATAGAATTACTTAAATTATACTAGGCTTATAAGTCTATAACTTTTTACACTATATTATAAACCACTACTATATTAAATAAAGCCTACTTTAGTTAATATTTAACTTAGCCTTACTTTAAACCTTAAACTTATTAAATATAACTTATTAAGCTATATATATTTAAAATAGTTTAAACTAATACTTAAAATTTAAGTTAACTATAATAGCTCTACTATAAATCTATATTAAATATTTATTAAATTAATTATAGCAATAGATATTAAAATCTTCTATTTTAATAAAGTAAGGAGAGCATAGAAATGCCTACTTTACGCTTTATATAGGTTAGAGTTAAAGCTTAAATAAGCGTAAAGAGGGACTAAATACTTACTAAAGGGCCTTTAACTTTTAATTAATTAACTATTTTCTTTATTATTTAGGATTAATATAATATTAAGGGTTTAAACTAGCCTTAATATAGGGACTAAAATAGCTTTATATTAAATTTTTTTAAAAAAAAGGGGTATTTATAATTTTTTAATTAAATATAAAGAGAAGAAAAGAGAAAAAGAGAAAAAACCTTTAAAGGGGTCCCCTTTATTTATAGAAAAAGAGCAGCGTTTTAAATTACTTACTAAATTACTTATTAATACACTAAACTTATTTAGATAATTAATAACTGCTATCCTATTACTATACTATACCTATACTATTTATTATTAAGGCTTAATTTAATTCTATATTTAGCACCTACTAAATTAGTGACTCCTAATAATTTAGTATATAATAATTACTTAATTTAGTAATTAACGTGCCTTTAAATTAATAGTGTAGCTATATTATAACCTATAACCTTCTATAACCTTCTATACCCTTCTATATTACCTTACATTTTATAGTATATAGCTAGTATACTATACCCCTTTTAGTAACCTAGCTTAGCCTTAAATAAAGCTTAATATAGAACTATAGAGTCTTTACTTCTCCCCTTTAAATTTAATGTATTTTTATATACCTTTCTATATATATTACCTACGCTCTCTACTAAACTCCTTTTAATAACTATAGCTAAAGCTTAGTTAATAGTATATTAATTTTTATAATAAGCACTACTTAAGGCTTAACTTAAGCCCTTTTAACACCTATATCTATTATTATATATAGGTTTTCCCCCTTATTCTAAGGTTTTTCCTATATAGGTCACTAAGATAAGGTACTAGCTAAGGGCTCTATGCCCCCTAAAGTAAATAAATAAATAAATAAATAACTTTAAATTAATCCTTTATTTTTTATAAACTTTAATTATTTAATACCTTAATTTTAAATTAACTTTTTTTTAAACTTTACTATTATAAAAATTTTTCGCAATTTCGCCTGCACCGCTATAGCAATATAGAATTAACTCTAAACTACTTAAAAAGTATAGAAAAAAATTCCTTATATTTATTTACTTCTTTTTGTAATAGTATATTAATATTAAAGTATAGGCCCCCTCACCGCTCCACCCCCACCACTCTAAACCGCTAACATATCGCACCTTAGCATCCACACCGGTACTGATACGTAACCGAATTAGGCCCTAAATCGTTCTATTTTATTTATAAAAAAACAGAAGAAAAGAAAAAATAAATAAATAAAAATAATAATAAAAAAAAAAGAGAAATAAAAATAAAAGAAAAGAATAAAAGAAAATAGAAAAACCTAAACTTATTAGCTATAGAGCTAGCTATAGGGCTGCCTATATATCTCTATATCTCTTTTATTATAGCCCCTTTTTTAAATCCCTTCTCCCTTTACTTTATTATTATTATTATTATCCCCTTTTTTTTTATTTTTAAACCCTTTTACTACTACCTTAAAGCTATTATAGGCCTTATTTACTTTTACTAAAGACCGTTCTATTAAGTTATTTTATTACTTTAATAAATAAATAATTTAGTCTATATAAACTAATATTTTACATTTAAAAATACTACTATAGCTAGTAGTTATAATAAAGGCCTAATTTAAATCCTATATTAAAGCTAATTTAGTATTAATAAAGCACTTAGTTATTTACTAAATAACTTTATATAAATTATACTATATAATATTAGTTACTAATATACCTTTACTAAAAGATTAAGTTAAATTTATATTAAATACTATAGAATTACTTAAGTTATATTAAGCCTAAAAGTCTATAACTTTTTATACTATATTATAAACTATTACTATATTAAGTAAAGCTTACTTTAGTTAATATTTAATTTAATTTTACTTTAAACCTTAAATTTATTAAGTATAACTTACTAAATTATATATATTTAAAATAGTTTAAATTAATACTTAAAATTTAAATTAACTATAGTAGCCTTACTATAAATCTATATTAAATACTTATTAAATTAATTATAGTAATAAATATTAAAATCTTTTATTTTAATAAAGTAAAGGGAGTATAGAAATGCCTACTTTATACTCTATATAGGTTAAAGTTAAAGCTTAAATAGGTATAAAGAGAGATTAAATACTTATTAAAGGGCCTTTAACTTTTAATTAACTAGCTATTTTCTTTACTATTTAAAATTAATATAATACTAAAGGTTTAAATTAGCCTTAATATAGGGATTAAAATAGCTTTATATTAAATTTTAAAAGGGAAAGAGATATTTATAATTTTTTTAATTAAATATAAAGAGAAGAAAAGAGAAAAAGAGAGAAAACCTTTAAAAGGGTCCCCTTTATTTATAAAAAAAGAGTAGTGCTTTAAATTACTTATTAAATTACTTATTAATATACTAAACTTATTTAAATAATTAATAACTACTATTTTACTACTATACTATACCTATACTACTTACTGCTAAGGCTTAATTTAGTTTTATATTTAATATTTATTAAATTAGTTACTTTTAATAATTTAATATATAATAATTACTTAATTTAGTAATTAATATACCTTTAGATTAATAATATAGCTATATTATAACCTATAACCTTTTATAACCTTCTACGCCCTTCTATATTACTTTATATTCTATAGTATATAGCTAATACACTATATCCCTTTTAATAACCTAGCTTAGCCTTAAATAAAGCTTAATATAAAACTATAAAGTCCTTGCTCCTCCCCCTTAAATTTAATATATTTTTATATACCTTTTTATATATATTACTTATACCCTTTACTAAACTTCTTTTAATAATTATAACTAAAGCTTAATTAGTAATATATTAATTTTTATAATAAGCACTATTTAAGGCTTAACTTAAGCCTTTTTAGCACTTATATCTATTACTATATATAGGTTTTCCCCTTTATTCTAAGGTTTTTCCTATATAGGTCACTAAAATAAGGTACTAGCTAAGGGCTCTATGCCCCTTAGAGTAAATAAATAAATAAATAAATAAATATTAAAGTATAGGTATAGTAAGTATTAAAATATTAATAAATATTAATAATAGAAATTATAGTAGTTTTATTTATAGCTAATACTACCTTAATATAAATTGAGGTAAATTTATAATAAAACTATAAATTAAATTTATATTACTTTTAATAAATAAGCTAATATTAAATTATTTTAAAGTTAAATATAAAGAATTAATAAAACTTATTTTAATATTAATATTAAAAAGTGTATAAAATATTATCCTTTATATAAATAATATAGCTATAATATATAGCTAATATAAAGCCTTTATATTTACTACTTTAAAGACTACTCTTTTTTCTTTAAATATAATAACTATTTAAAACTTTAAATAAACTATTAAAAAAGTAGTTAAAAAGGTAATTAATAATAGCTTTATTATAAAATTAAATTAAATAAGTATTATAGTATAAAGTATAATTATATTTATTATTTTAATTTATATTATTATTATAATAATACTACTTTAAATTTATTATAAAATTATTATTAAAAAATTCTTTATTTTTAAAGCTATTTAAAATAAATCCCTTAAAAATATTATTAAAGCTATTAACTATACTATTAAAACTAATACTATAGTAGTAGTATATTAACTTTATAGTAATAATATTATTATTATTTTTTATAATATAGTAAAACCTTATATTAAAAATATAACTTAAATTTAAACTATATTTAAACTAAATATAATACTTAACTACTACCTTTTTAGTATTATTATTAAAATCTTCTTTATTTATTCCTTTAAAAACTAAATAATAAATAAAATCTTATAAAATCTTATAAAAGATAATAGTTTAAAACTAATATAAATAATAGTATAAAAACCTTAAATAACCTTTATTAAGTCCCTTTCAATTATTAAAATTCATAAAATTAAAGTAGCTAATTATTTATACTACTTTAAAGTTATTTATAAAGTAGAAATATTTAAGGCTAAGCTATATAATAATACTCTTTACCTTTATTAATATTATAGCTACTTTTAATTTAAGTATATTATAGTATACTATAATATAGCTTTATATTATAGCTATTATAGTATTAAGCACTATAAAGCTAAAGAGTTAGCTTACTTAACTTTAATAAAAGTAATATAGAAATACTATATAAACTATATAAAATAATACCTTACTTAGTTATAATAATATAATATTATAAATAAGTAGTAGTATTATACCTATAATATATACTTAAGCTAGCTTTAAATCTTTATTACCCTTTCTTTAATACTAAAAAAAATAAATAAATAAAGATTATTTTATATAACTATTACTAAAATACTAATAACCCTTTATTATAAAAGGCATTACTATAGAAATATATTAGCTAACTTTATAACTACTTACCTAACTTTTCATTAATATTAATTTAATAAAGCGCTATAAAGGCCTTTTTTAGTTAATAACCTATCCTTAATATAAATTTAAATATATATCTATTAACTTAATAGTCTTTATAATATATATAATTAAGGTTATATATTAAAATATATAAAAAAAAACCTACTTTATATATTTAATATTAAAAACCTATATTAAAACTAATATAATTATAATATAAAAACTAAATATATTTATTAAATACTTCTTTAATTTAAGTTTTAATTACTATTAACTTATTATTTTAAGAAAATAAACTATATTATATATTTACTATTAGTATAAAGCTAAATTATAGTTAACTTAAAGTAATATTAATTAATATATAATTAATATATTAAGTTATAATATATACTTAATATACTCCTTAATATATAAGTTAAGTTAAGCTACACCCTTTACTAAATTTATAATAACTATATTATAACCTTAAAGTATATTTATAAATAACTTTAATTAATATTACTTTTTATAAAACTACTATAGTTAAATATTATTAAGTAGTAAACTTCTTTTATTAATAGTAAAGTAATAGTAATTTAAACTTACTATATTATAAAAAGAGATTATATAATTCTTTTATAATAAATATAGTAGTATTATTAACTATACTTAAGCTACTTTTAATATAACTATTAAATATTTAAAAGGCCTTAACTTTATTAAGTTTAACTATATTCTATAACTTATATAAATTAATATTAATAAAAATAAAAGGCTTAGCTATAACTATATATTTAAATAGTTAAAAATAAATTAAAAATTAATTATAGCTAAAGCAATAGTATAGCTTTAAATTAACTATATTAATGTTTTACTTTTAATACTATAAAAGATTAATATATATACTAAATAAATTATAAATAAGCTTTAAATAATAATATAGGCAGTGGTTTTATATAGACTTTAAAGTAGCTTTAAACTAAATTTATAGTAGAACTATAAAATAAAGTAAGTAATATAAAATATAAAATAAGCGCTATAATATTAATAGTTATTATAAACTAAAGCTAATTAATAACTTATATTTAAAGCAGTTTAAATATAATTTTAAGTTATTTATAATAAATAATATAGCTCTTAGTAAGCTATAATATACACTACTTTTATTTATTAAAGTAACTTTTAGAAATTTAAATATTAAGTATAGCTTTAAAGTAAACTCTCTTTGAAATAATAGTAAATACTTAACCTCCTTTAAAAGGAAAGCTTAAATATTATTATTACCTTCTTTTATTAAAATAAAGCTACTACCTTTATAAAATACTTCTTTCCTTTTTCTATAGCTTAAATTATTAATATCTTTAATAACCTTAATACCTAGCTTAATAATGCTATATTTCTACTAAAAGACTGCTTTAATATTAATAAAGTTTATAAAATTATTAAAAGCTTTATTAATTAAAAAGCATTAAGTATTAATAACCTTTTAGCTAAATTCTTTAAAGCTTATAAAAAACCTTTTATAAAGACATTAATTTATTTATTAAATAAATACTACTATATTAAATACTATTTAAAACTATATTAAAAGGTAAAAGTTATTATCCTTTATAAGCTAAGAAAAACACTAGCTAAATAATAATAAACTAAAGTATAATACTTAATCTCTCTTTTAAGTATAGTAAATAAAGTATTAAAAGTAGTAATAGTAGCTTAACTTACTATTATAATTAAATTAAAAAATATACTTTTAAACCTTTAAATAAAGAATAAAGCTAATTACTTTATAGAAGTTACCTTTAATATATTTATAAAATTAATAAAAATAGTATAGTACTATAATAAAATTATATTATTACTTTAATTTAATATTTATTTATTTATTTATTTATTTACTCTAAGGGCATAGAGCCCTTAGCTAGTACCTTGTCTTAGTGACCTATATAGGAAAAACCCTAGAATAAGGGGGAAAACCTATATATAATAGTAGGTATAATGTTAGGTGTCGATAAGGCGGCTAGGTAAAGGCGATATAGTAACTAGTATATTAACTAAAGCTTGCTTCTTTTAAGTCTTTTCCCCTTTATATATACATTACTTAGGGTTTATATACTAAGTATATAACTAAGCATTAATAATAAAGAGTCGCTATAGGCTAGTTTTATAAGCTTTTTATAATTACCTCTCTTTTTATACTAATATCTTAATAGCTTTTACTTTAATTATTACTTGCTTTATAACTTAGTAGCAATAAGCTTTTATTACATTATTAAATAATAATATTATTTATATATATAGTAAGGTATAATTACCTTACCTTTTTAAGAGTAGGTTACTTACTATTTCTTGCCCTTTTTATAATTCCTATAATAATTTAAATAATTATTATCTAAGGTTATATTATTAATAAATATAAATAATATATATATTAAATCACTTATAGGTAGATTATAACTTTATAAACGCTACCCTTTTAGCTATTTCTTACTTTTATAATATTACTATTTCTACATTTTATTTCCTATTTTTTTTTCTTCTTTTAAATTATATATCTCTATCTCTTTACTAACTTTTCTTTATTATAAAGCTTATAGTTATTAAGCTTTCTTATTAT
>SRPY01000085.1:0-69284 GCA_018360145.1 Claviceps africana | reverse complement strand
AAAGAAAAAAGAAAAAAGAAAAAAGAAAAAAGAAAAAAGAAAAAAGAAAAAAGAAAAAAGAAAAAAGAAAAAAGAAAAAAGAAAAAAGAAAAAAGAAAAAAAAAAAAGGTAGGCACGGGGAAACACGGGCTTCGCATCAGAAACTACGCTCCATCCTTTTCCAACACGGCCGGCACCCCCGCACCATGCTCCTCCCCCTGATGAGGCTGCGCCTCCTGCGGCGGCAGCCCCTCCACCTTGGACACGACGGGCGGCCCGTGGAAGTTGCGGCGCGCGTAGACGAGGTACCAGGCGACGGCGACGGCGGCGAAGCCGGCAAAGACGACGGAGGCGTAGTTCATGGTGGTGGCGTCGACGGGGCGGGTGACGGGCATGCAGGAGATGACGACGGCGAGGACGATCCACGCGACGCAGACGAGGTTGACGGGGACGCCGAGGGCGCCGAGCGAGTAGGGGGAGTGGCGGACGGCGCGGCGGCGGCGGGCGAGGAGCACGACGACGGGCACGCAGTACGACATGCTGAGGCAGACGGTGGCGACGCCGGTGAAGGAGTTGAAGGCGGAGACGGAGCCCAGGTAGATGCAGCCGAGGAGGCAGTCGACGAGGGTGGACAGGACCAGGGCCCAGACGGGCATGTTGAGCTTCGTGCTGACGCGGGACCACAGGCGGTGGCCCGGGATGGCGCCGTCGCGGGCAAAGGCGTAGGTGCAGCGCGAGGCGGCCGTCAGGGCGCCGACGCCGGCGAAGAGCATGACGCCGAGGATGAGGAGCAGGAGGCCGAGGCCGCCGGCGGCCGAGCCCGTGGCCGTCTTGAACAGCAGGCCGATGGGCTGGGCCTCGCCGAGCAGGACGGCCACGTCGGGCATGACGAAGAGCAGGGGGATGAGGAAGACGACGCCCGTGACGCCGGCGGCCACGACGGACAGCACAATGGCCCGGGGGACCTCGCGCTCCGGGTTCTGCACCTCCTCGCACATGGCGGCGACCATGCCGTAGCCGGTGAGGACATAGGCGGCTGTTTTGTCGGGAGCGGGCGGGACACGGATTAACTAACCTCTCTCTACGGTCGGGGACGCGGGCCACCATGCATGACGGGAATCCAGAGGGCAGGGCGAGGGCAAGAGCAAGGGCGGGAGGCCAAACTCACGAGACAACAGGGCGACGAAAAAGGACCACGCGGCGGGCCACCCGCTCCCGGCGGCGTCGTAGTGACCAAAGACGTAGGCGGCGGAACGCTTCTGCGGCGCCATGGCCAGGACGGTGACGAGGATGACGAGGACGCTCGCGCCGGTCCAGTAGATGCACAGCTTGTTGATGAGAGGCAGGTGGCGCGAGGCGAGGGCGTTGACGAGGGCGCAGGCGGCCATGATGGCCCAGAAACACAGCACCGTCTGCCACGGGGTCGCGACGAAGCCGGGCCGGAACAGCGACACGGCGCTCAGGACGAGCTGGGCGCCGCCAAAGTTGATGGACAGCGTGACGGTCCAGTTGCCGACGAGGGTGAGCCAGCCGTCGACGAAGCTCACGGCGGCGGCCCAGCCGGGGGGGCTCAGCATGGCGGACCAGTAGTAGACGCCGCCGGCCGTGGGGAAGACGGCGCAGATCTCGGCGAGCGAGGCGGCGATGCAGACGGAGACGAGCGAGACGACGACCCAGCCCCAGAGGACGGCGACCGACTGCCCGTTGTGGAGGGCGATGTAGAGCGTCGTCGACAGGCCGTAGGGCACCGCCATGATGGCAAACGACAGGCCGAGGATGCTCGTCATGCCGAGGGTGCGCGGCAGCTCGCTGCGGTAGCCGAGGTGGGCGAGGGCCTGGTCGGCGGCGACGCGGCCGTTGTCCATGTCGGCGGCCGGGGTCGCGGATCGTGGAGTCGTCATCGTGGAGTCGCGGGTCGTGGAGTCGCGGATCGTGGATCGTGGAGTCGCGGATCGTGGAGTCGCAGGCACGACCCGGACTCGATGCTCGCTCGACAGCGTCCCCAGCCGCTTATCTAGGCGGACAAGCCCCCCCCCATGCAGCCGAGTCGACGTTCGACGGTCGGCGTCCAGGGGAGCCGCGTCGGGTGGCGCCCGCCATGCCTCGATAAGCGGCTGATGATGGTCGACTTTTGGCTCCGCAGAGGACGAGGACTACGGGCAGTGGTGCGCCGTCGACGACGACGAGGGGGTTGGTTGCTCTTTCCTCCTGCAGTGTGCCTGCCACCCGGGGCGTGGCACGGGTAGTCCGGGTAATGCGGCAGGAGCTAGTGTTTACATACTTGCCACGGTACTTACGTGCCTACTTTGGGTACCTAACTAGTACTCAGATAGACAGGTACCTACCTAGGTACATAATGCACATAGCATGTACATACTAGGTACATAGTACCTACGTGCATCACAAGATGGAGCACCGAACCCCGCAGCCGTCATCATCATTGCCTTTATTCATACAATGCGTGTATCTATTCTAATCCCGCTTGCTTCTTTTACGCCACCCAGGATCCGTCCCGTGTCATGACAGACAATGCAAACCGAATGACCAAAGTACACGAGTAAAAAAAAAAAAAAAAAGTAGAAGACAAGAAAAAAAAATATCACCAACAAAGCCCGTGCATTCGTCATTTTTTTGCGACCCCCAAATCGAGAGCGTACATGGCGTCAATACACAGTCCCAAAACATTTCCAAAACATCAGAAAACATCCCAAAGCATCCGGCTCAGTGGTCTTCCACATCCTCGTCTCGCCCCGGGTACATAATGTCCTGGGTAATGACAGCCTTGACGTGGTTAAATAGGACAAACAGGTATGTGCACAGCAGGCAGATGCTCATGCCCGTGGCAACCCACAAGACGGCTGGGTGACCCAGTTCCCGTCCGATGGAGATGGTGGCCAGGATGAAGCCCGTGTTGGGAAACACCATGGCCCACCAGCCCAGGTGGAAGTGCTTGGGCGGCGACTGGACGACGGCCACGGCTGCGATGCCGAACCACCAGAAGCTGAGCGCCCATAGGAAAATGGCGCCCATCAGGGCCAGGGTGCGCACGATGCCCGCGTCAAAGTACCGTCCGTCCCGGTCAATGTCGATCGTGTCCGGAAGGCCCTTGGCCATGCCGATGAGGGCCAGGGCCGTGAACGCCGGCGGACCCACACACATGAACAGGCCCGGCCGGTGCTCCCGATTGGGCAGTCCGGCCTGCATGAGACGCCCGACCATGTGCGCGTACATCAGGACGGCCACCGCGAACCCGAGACCCTGACACGTCAAGCCCGCCACAATGATGGGAACGGCCGCCGCTTCGGGCTGCGTCTCCGCAATCACCGACGCAATCGTACCCGACAGCATGATGGGGAAGATGGGCAGGATCCACGTCGGCATCATCGTCTGCAGCTCGAACCGGTGCGCCGCGAAGACGTAGCTGTACTGCCCAATGGCGAGCGCGAGCGTCGCCGCCACGTAGGCCCAGAAGGCCCCCGAGACGGCCCAGACGAGCCCCATGTCGTTCTTGGGTATGGCGTATCGGTCCGTGCTCGTGATGATGGTCGCGATGGACAGGAAGAAGGTCGGCAGGAAGAAGCCCTCTCGTGGATGCGTCACCGACTTGGACATGTCGCCCGAGTGGATGATGAACCGCGCAATCATCAGGCTCGAAATCGTGAAGAATATGATAAGGTTGATGATGTAGACAACCAGGCCAATGGTTCGCAGTCCCGGGAATTGATGAGGTTGCGACAGGATGAGCAGCGAAAGACCACCTGTGCTCATTGGCAGCGTGTACCACGCCCATGTGAAATGATGAAGTCGTTGTTTGAATCCCAACTTGGGCCGCTTGGGGTCGTAGGGGTCCATGCCGCCATGAATCGTCTGCGCCTTTTCCCTTTGGGCCTCGAGAGCCGGACTTGAAAGGTCCATGCCTGTCGTGTCGTCTCGTGCCTCTTTGGTCTGCGAGCTGGCGCTTCCCTTGAGGTTCGAATCCAAAATGGGGGGGCTGCGGAGGGACGACACGGAATTCTGCCTTGTTGTTCTCTCCGAGTCACACCAGCTCCTGGTCCTAGTTCGGTCATGCATGATGAGGGAAGGAAAGCTCGGGGAAGAGAACAAACAGCAGGTAGAAGACCCAGAACAAAAAGAAAATGGAGAGGAGCGGAAGGGGCAGGGAGAGTGCGCAAGGCGTTGGTGATGGAAAGCTCCGAGTGACAGAGGAGTCTGGAGAATATATATAAGGACAGATGAAGGAAAATCTGGCGTAAGATGAAACGAAAAATAAAAGAGACAGCGCCGACCTCTTGGCGAACCGCTATGCCCCGTCTGCCAAGTCAATACGCTGGAAACCAAGAGCAGGAAAAGCCACAACAAAAAAAGGCCTGTTCATGGGGGTATGATTATGCCGTGATCCACAAAGAAGGGCACGTAGTCGGTATACAAAAGAGCTTAAAACACGTGCGCCAACGGGGGATGCGATGAAGCGGCAGACAGACCGGGGCGAATTCAGATAGGTTGGGCAGTGTTTGACTGAGCACACCCCCCCTCCCCTCTTTTTTTCCCCCTTCCTGTTTCCCCCTTTCCTGGCATCGAGAAGCACAGGACAGGTTCCACTCCCCCATGTAGAAGCCAAGGTTTATGCTTGGCACCTCTACGGACTGCCCGGCGGCGTCGCTCTGACAATCTGCACTGTCAAGACGGCAGCCTCTTCCATTTGTCGACCGAGCTAGGCGTGTTGCGCTGCAGTTCTATCCCAACGTCTATTTTATAGTGTCTCAAAGTGGTGGAGCCCGACTCGTGGGAACGGCCTGCCAAGGCCCCATGATATGTACAAGGGGTAAAAACGATGGCCACCGACAACTGATGAAAATCATTCCCGAAGAGGGAACAAGCAGTCTCCAGATCTGGGCACAAACGTTTGCCTCATTGGCTTGTCGCCGATGGCAATTAGACTGGCTCTTGAACGAGCGGCGATGAGGGCATCTTGGCGGGGACGGCGGGTGGGTTCCTTGGCCCAACATAAAAAAAAGCCCGTGCTAACCGCATTGATATCAAATCCATCACCGCGCTGCAATCCTCAGCCAGGTTGGTAGCGGAATCAAACCGCTGTCAGAGCCTCCGACAAAACCACTCGTTTCAGGGATGCAAAATGCATTCTTATCGATGTTGGAGAGGCCCCAATACCCCGATGATTCCATGACACGAGATTGGCCGGGTTTTGGTGAGGCGCGTGTGGGCATTGCAATGGTTCGTGGGCCAGGCTGGAGGGCAACGCCACCGGGCCCAGTCATGAGATGCGAATTACGTGTTTGAAGAGAGACTCTGGTGATTATCTGGCTTTCTTGCTTGGTGCGCTGACTTTGCCAGCTATTTGTTCTGCCCCACGAAAAAAAAGAACAAGAAAGAAAAAAGAAAAAAAAAAAGAGAGAGATAGAGAGATAGAGAGAGCGAGCGAGACAGGATCACCCGTCTTGCAGATTCCGCGTTACCAAGTGGCCAGGTCATTGATGCAGGACTGTGCGGTGACCTGGTTTCTGCGCCGACATGAAATTCAAACCCTGATCCAATCATGTCAAGTCAATACCAAGAGCTCAAGGATGAGCTTGCTCGGCACCCTCGACGGCGGCCAACCGTGTCCTTGGGAGACGCTTGCTCATTCGTCATGGATGAAGACAAGTTTCGGCCTAGTTTTGCACTGCCATGGCCTCCGTGCATGCCAAGGAGCCGTTTTGATGTAACAAGCGTCGGCCGGGCCGTAGAAGCGCCACCGGGCTCCTCGAGGCGCCTCTTGCGATTAGGCCGCGTCCGTGGCTGAGATCCATATCCAACCCGTTAATCGAATGACGCCGCCAGGGGGAAAAGGCCAGCTTAGCGCGGGCCAGACGAGAAGTTAGGAGATAGGGAAATGAGGATAAGGGCGAGAGGACAGGTTTGCGGACAGCATGCTCGGGTAGATGCTTCTGAAAGCACGGCTGTCAAGAAAAGAAATCAGCAAGAGACGAAAAAAAAAAAAAAAAAAAAAAAAAAACAAGGGCACGTACACGTACACGACGTACACGTACAGATGCACTCACTCACCTGCCTCGCTCGGCTCGGCCATGATCCCGGACTGCTGCCATGCTACGCAAAAGACGGAGCATGATTATGTCGCGCTGCGACTCATGGTCCAGGTTTACGTTTGGACTGGACGACGAGGTGGCCGGAGAAAAGTCGACATTGTTTCGGGCCGTGCGGCAGGTGCGAGGCAGCCGCAGGCTTCAATGCAAACGCCGAGTCCTGCCAGCCGGCTCCTGGCTCCTTAAGCCCTGACACCTGTCCCAGCTAGCGCCCGGCGGTCGGGCAGCTGTCGGCATTGGCCGCAGTCTACAGTGAGTCCAGGAAATCCCGAACATTTTCCCATACAACTGTGGTGCAAAATGTTC
This sequence comes from Claviceps africana, assembly GCA_018360145.1. Classification (NCBI taxonomy): domain Eukaryota; kingdom Fungi; phylum Ascomycota; class Sordariomycetes; order Hypocreales; family Clavicipitaceae; genus Claviceps; species Claviceps africana. The sequence goes on along the minus strand of SRPY01000085.1, from coordinate 62,898 downwards.
GGAATTACTTACGACCCACTATAGCACGCCGACACACGGCGGGGCTCACGTGGTCCGCGCTCGCTTCTGGGGCTGCGCCACATGCACGCCCGGTTCAACGTCCAAGTTGCATAAAAAAGCCGAAAAGCCAGGCTGCATGTGCCGGACTGACCACTGATTGACACCAGCGAACACTGACGGACACTGACGGACACCGGCGGACACCGGCCGGACCAGACCAGACACTCCTTCCTGGTCGCCCCATCTCACAACCTGGGGGTTTGTCCCGCAAACCCTACGCCGTGGCATTTGCAGCGTGCACATGTGGGAGTCACGGAACACACAGTCGCGAGTTTTTTTTTAATTCTTTTTTTTTAAAACAGCAGTCAGAACTAAGCCTAAAACGGATGCTTATAACTCCCCCCCCCCCCCCAGGCCATTTACCCTTGGCCTTGCAAGACCTTTCTTTGTTCGGTGACCTTTTCTCTACAACTTTATGAAACCTTCTTATTACGCCATTGTAGGGGTTCTTATCTAGGAAAGCACACGAGTGTCTTCATTCGGTGCCAAGACACCACTACGTGTTTGAAAAACCACTACTGCGTGTTTGCGTATCCGCACATGTGTATCAAAAAGCCCGATAGCGCCTGCTGCCCTTTTCTCTCGTGCCCTTTCATCTCGTGCCCTTTCATCTCGTGCCCGACGTCTTGGCGTCGTTTTTTTTTCACGGACTCGTTTCACCACGGTGTCGGGTGGTATTGGATGCTGGTAGTCGTGGTCATGTCCCTGCATTGCGCGAGATGCAATTGCCGACATTATGTGCCATTTCTCAGCCCCGACGCACATGCAACATGCGCATAAACATGTACATGCACCATGCTTTGTTCTAATTTCCATCAGTTGAAAAGACTATAACGGGAAGCTATAAGTTCGATGGAGGCACCATGTGATTTCGTCTCATCTCGTTCATTCGCCGGGATCCAGCATTTTCTCTCTCTCTCTTTTTTTTCCCCTTCTTTCCTTCCTTTTCTTTTTTTTTCTTGCCCTTGGATCACAATCACATAGTAGTTCACCGAGCGCGTGTAGTTCCGAGTTTGAGTTTTCTCCCTGGGACGCATTTCAAGCCGCGTTGGTATGCGCAGGTTCTCCAAGTCCCGGCGTTGTCTTTTCTTTTTCCTGCCCTGCCCCTAAGATCGGTCCTTTTATTTTTTGGGTCCAAGAAGCCAACCGACAAGGTTTGACTCCCTGTGCCGCTGTCTCGCCCAGGCCTGCCGCTTTCCTAGGTTGAGTGTGGCTCACTGATGGATAAACGACGTACATATGTATGTATCCAAATTTGGTCTTCCGCTTTTTAAGATCGTGATGGCTGGCTCACCAGTCCTTTCCATGGTCTACCGTCTGATGAATTACCCTTCTGGCTTTCGGCTCTTGTTTGTGAAATGATGACATGCATACACATAGCGGCGTGATGCAGATCTGTCTACTTGCAACCATCGTAACTTGTGTGTGTGTTTTCTTTTTTTTAAAAAAAGACAAAAATTCAAAAACATCATGAGAAACTTCTCCCTCACTTCACACATCACGGGTCTCCAAGCAAATAGGCATCGTGATGCGCGGTCAACAAGTCCGCCAGACAACATATGTACATATTTATGGACATGGCGATACATGCGAGAAGTCCACAAAGTACTGTATTATCCAAACTTTACTATTCCCAAGCTCTGATAGCGACATGTTAGGCGCTGATTGCCGACCCAACCGCACGTTTCGGATATGCCGGCATCAGATTGGTTCAATACCCCATAAACATCCGACAAATCGAAGACGGGAGAGAAACACTATTGCTCCTACCACGCATTTGCTTTCGAGACCCGGGGTTTCCTTCTTAAAGCCATGACCGGGCTGTCCTTGGTCACGGTATTTAGAGATGTAGGAGAAACTCGTATGGCTGCGATCACGCTCAATGGCAAAGCCCGTTGTTGCATTACTCGAGTGCCCGTCTTACACCGCCCTCTATTGTCGCAAAGGACCGGCGTAGCCTAGTTTAAGCTTGTACACAAAGGCCCAATCTTTTTTTTTCTTATCGTGCATTTTCGACCCGCTTCCATGCGCAGGGTTACTTTAGGTTGAGCTTAATTAAAGGAACAACCCAACCCAACCACCAACCCCCCCCCCCCCCCCCAATCCCCTCCCCTCTCTCCTCCCCCCAACGGGGCGAGGCGATGAGATCGAGATTCATCGACTCCACCAGTCCAGGTCTGGTGTAAAAATAGTCGCCCATGTCCTCCGAATGCTGTAGGGTTAGATGGGCCCTGTTCACCTTCGATTTTTGCTTGGAAATTCTCTTTAGCTAAACACTAGCATGAGCTATCCCAAGTGCTGCAGCACTGGAAGAGAAAGTCCACGCGCCACCACATGATTGGATTTTTTTTTTGAAAAAAAAAAGAAGAGAAAAAATTCCATTCTATGCTGGACGACATGGGAAGGTTGCGTTGCATCGTCTCCATCTCTTTTACGGCCGAGAAAGGTTACCTCTACGCGCTCTGTCGTACTTTGGCGATAGCATGGCTAGTCACCGCAGTGAGATGTTGAAGAAATACAAGGGGTAAGGGGAGGTGTGTATAAGCTTCTCGGCAGTAGAGAGACACATGGTTTATAGTACAAGCCCCAAATGATTTTACATATACCTAGTTGGTTACTTCCGCCACTAACCCCTCATGTCTTGGAGTAACCTTTTGCTTTGGGTGGTTTTCTTGCTTTTCTGCGGCGTTGTTTTAGATACATCATTGGATCGTCAAACCGCAGTCATGTACTGTCTGTATGTTTCCGACTGGATCCGAAACTTTATTCCGTGCCCATGAATGCCTTCTATGTACACGTGTACAACGTGGGGGACGGCCTGCATAATTTCAAAACGCAGGCCCTGTTCCCAGTTAGTTGTTCGTTGCGCGATATATTGGACGGAGCAGGCCGAGATTGAGGGGAGTGCTCCCGTGCTATGGGGCTACCGGCGAAAATGGCCGCTTTGGCCGGGCTCTGGAGAATGCCTTGCAGGGACATGATTTGGGGAAAAGCCCCCACAACCCACTCCAGCGCTTGCTTGACCATTAACATGTATGTATGTACAATGTCGGGAACAGATTGGGAAGAGGGCGGCTTTGGGGTTCGCAGTCGGATCTCTGGACTGGAAGTCCTGGCCCCACTCCTCGGCCAAGAACCACTTGCGACGCCGAGCCCGGTGCGGCAGACAGAGCGGCCAACAAACGAAGGGCGGGCCGGAGGGGACTAACGACTCGGAGCCGTGGCCGGCGTTGATGGGGAAGGAGAAACTGGAGGCTTCTTTTCGTACGAGATGACCCGCCTGAGTGGCGTCTTGGTGCGCACGAGGCAGCGAGGGGCAGCGAGGAGGATCCAATGGCAGGCTGGGCAGGGCTTAGCGCTGCGCCGTGTTTTTTGGAAAGAGTGGGGCGCGTCTTGGCGAGGGGGCAGGGGAGGGCAAGAGGCAGGAGTCTAGGAGGCAGGATCCATCCAGTGCACGCACATCAACACCATGTGATGCCTGGCTCCTTCCATGGATACCCCTGCTCCTGCTGCATGACGGATCAAGGGCCGGCAAACGCCCGCGGCCGATGGACCCTTCCCTGCTTCGGCAGAGCAGACGTGGCGCCCCACGCATGCTTGGCTAGCTTGATAAGTGGGGTCTGATAGAGGCTTGGATGCGGCATTGCATTGATTTGATTGGCTTCCTTGCATATGCTTGCCTCAGGTTGAGCGTGGGTGGCAAGTCGTGCCGCGTGCGACGCAGCGTCTTGATTGGCCAGCGTGTGGAGTCTGCTTTCTTTTTTTGGACTGGGCTAAGCCCAGCCGTTATCCTCGTCGTCTTCCAGGTTCTTTTCTCGAGTCCTTCTCGAGTCCTTCTCGAGCCCTCGTGGAACATAGCCATCGGCAGAATTATCCGTCAACCCAGCCCGTCCAAGCCCCGGTCATGGGCCAAGGCGGACAATCAGCCGCGCAAGCCGCCCCCCTGTCCGGTCGCGTAGCTGTGGCAGAGCAAATCGACCAAGTGGCTGCTTTGGCTACGCCCTTGTCCATCTCTTTGATGCCGAGAAGGCTACATTTACGTACCGACCCACTTCAGCGTCCGGTGAAATGAAGGTATATAGGGTATCTCGTGTATAACTAATTTATACTATTCTGTAAGAACCGGAAGTATAAAGGGGGTACACCGCGCTACTTACCTCTATACAGTAAGTCTTTAGAGATTACGGATCAAATAGGAGGCTAAAGGAAAGCGGGGGATACTAGGTACAGCCTTCTCGGCATCAAAGAGATAGACACTGCTTGAGACTGCATCTGTTGACATGTGCATTCTGCGGTACAAGGTTGCCTTAGATTCAGACTATGGAGTGGTGGCACATTGGCCCCTTATACATGTCAAGCCTGTATCCTTGTTTCGGCGCCCCTGTGCCTCCTTCCACCATCGCGGATGAGGGCGCTTATTCTGACAGCATCATCCTCACGCCGTCACGAAGCGTGGTCATGCATTCCACCCAAGATCACCGGTGCGTTTCTAGTCCCCCTGGTGGCTGATCTTGTGCTGCTACGCAAAGATTTGGTATTTCTTTGCGTCGGGACACCTTGCGATTCAGATTGCGAATAGTAGTCTCTCATGGCGTCGAAATCTGACAAGGACCTTGACAATCATGCTTGCCGGCTCCTTGTTCCACGGTTCATGGTCAGTCCAAGTCAGCCGCTACCCTGCTCAAGGCCATCGTCGATGCGGTCTCAAAATCTAGCGCAAACACGCAAGGTTTTGGAGCAGATGTACTTCATCGTCCACGGAAACCTGGCAGCTTACAGGAGGCGACAGACGCGGAGCGGCGTTGGCTCGAGTTCAAACAAGTCCTGGTGCCGACGTATCAGTCCTCCTAGCCGAGCACCAGGTAAGCCACTCATTCCATCTACTCGGGGCAGGGGTTTCTTTCTTTCTTTCTTTCTTTCTTTCTTTCTTGCTTGCTTGCCTTTTTTTTTTCACTCACCTCTTGAGAAAAGTACCATGCTTCGCCACGCGCCTTTATGATTAGCTCTCGAATTCCTCTGCGAGCATATGGGCCGTCTCAAGACTTTGATGTCAAACTAGCAGGTCCAAGTCGAATGCTCTCGCGGCAGCGCTAGGTTCTAGGACAGCGGCTTAGCCGATCCTGGAAAGAAGTCACGGTTTAGAATCGCTCTGGGCCTTTCTGGGATGCGGACCTTCTGATATCATCTACCGAGGTATTAACAGACTTGGACAAAAAATAAGAAGAAAGAAAAAAAGAAAAAAAGAAATAGAGAGAGAGAGAGAGAGAGAGAGAGAGAGAGAGACAGAATCAACATCAACAGATGTGAACGGGCTGGTCTGTTGTGCGAATCAATTTGCAGCTGTCGTTTACCTCTCCTGGGCTGTGCACTGCACTGAGATTGAAAGCGAATCGTCGCCAGTTGGATCGCTATGCAGATCGCGCAATTGTCCTTGGACAAGAAACTTATTTGCAGAATATACTGGAAGAGGCTGACCATACTAGGAGTTATGCGTGGCGATCTCGAAACCACCCTTCCCGAAGCTGGGTATATATCAACGCAGACGCACGTCTATGACTAGCTCGAGGACTTTGAACAGATGACGTGAAGCAATCGAACAGCCTTGACACAGACACAGCCGCGCCATGCGGTAATCCATGGCCGAGCCAATCGTCCGCGATGGAGAGAGACCCTGCCAGATGATGAAGGCTAGATTCACGCGGCCTTCTTTATTGAAACAGTGTTGAGGGCACGTAATCAGGATTGCAATGACATGAACTTGGGCCGACTTGATTCGGGAACTCTGCTCTCTTGCATCATCGATATTTGCGGCATGTTGCACCGCGGCTAAAATAATTGCATCTTGCTTTTAGAAGAGAGAAGATATACCCGAGGTACTTTGGTAAATCGTATCGTATCTTGTTAGTGTATGTGGGATAAACTTATTGCTATTGAATACCTACCGAGGCAATTAACTGACTTGTCTTGGTCTAGAATGTTTTTTAATCAGATCGAGACAAAAGTCAAAAGTCAAAAGTCAAAAGTCAAAAAAAAAAAAAAAAAAAAAAAAAAAAAAAAAAAAAAAAAAAAAAAAAAAAAAAAAAAAAAAACGTAAAGCGAGGAAAGGAAACCAAGATGCAAGGCCATCAGGCCAGTCCCGTTCCCGAGACGCAGCCCTGGCATAAAATTGCGCCAATACAAGCCCCGAACCCATCCGACAAAAGCAAGAGCCAGAGCTCCCACCGGCGCCATCGTTCGAAGCCCCAACTTGTTTTGTCTCCCGTCCCCTCATCGCACGTCTCCCACGTCCCGCAGGACAAGTCGTCAACAAGAACAAGACGGGGGAAAGTTTGAAGCTAGCAGAAAAGCTCAAGACGCGTCGGTAGTAAGTCGCGACAAGATTGGTGTCGTCGGATTTTTGTGGAGCGGCACGGCATTGAAACAAGAAGGGCGCAAAAAAGAAAAGAAAAGAAAAGAATGATTGATTCCAACGGGCCGCCCGCCATCATCGACACCAAGTCGGAAGATTTTCAGAATAGAGTTGCAGAGAAAAGGCCCCCCTCGGGAACGGCGGCGATTCCTGCTCGCTTCTAGTGGCGCAAGCATGCAAGGGACTTGTCCTTGGCCAAAACCAGCAATCGTGATGGGCGCTGGTCTCGGCTGCCAAAGTCAATACTATTGGCGGTTGGCGGCGGGAGGAATCGTATTGAAGATAAACGGAGCGACGTGTCTCATGACGCACCACGTCGGGATCTGACGTCACGACCGGTCCAGGAATGCTGACGGTGGGGAGGTAATTTGAACTATTGGCACAATATCCTGCCGCTCGTCTGCCGATTTAGCTTGTTTGTCTATTTTCCTCCTGTGCCTCGGGGGGTGGTATGTCTACTCGGTTCGGTTCTCGCGTTGGAGCTTGATGGATGCTCGGTCAGTAGACTACTCGGTAGCTGCATTGTCCTCGACATCATTTCATTCATGACGGCCCGTTGGGGGCGCAAACAATGACGGATATGGAAGGTTTGTCGAGAGGACTCGGGGTGCGGTCTGGATATTGATGTCTGGATCGTTCCAGACGACGCGAAATCATGTTGCGCGGAACGAGATGCAGGAGGAAAAAAAAAAAAAAAAAAAAAAAAAAAAAACTGTTCGAGAATCCGCGTCTGACGATGACGGCCGTCTCGGCGCGTTTCTGTGTCTCTCTCTGTCTCTATCCTGTCTCTCGTGCTGTGAAGACGTACATGTGTACATGTGATGCATGCCAATCCGACGGTTTGCCCTCATCGCGTAGGTCCTCGTTTATACATAAGAGGGGAAACTGCCTCGCCGTATCACCACTTCCTCTCCCATCCGCCGGCAAAGCCTCCGATTCCAAGACATCCTCTCCCTATATTTCATCGCCGTCTAGTTTCCTTCCTCTCCTTTCCTCCCCCCCCCCCCTGCCTCTCTCCCTTTCCCGCCAAGGGACCGGGCCGAACCTCGTGATCCAGTCAGCAGCCATGGTACCAGGCCAGACCAGCTTCCTGGGAGCCGGCGTCCTCCTCCTGTCCGGACTCGTGCCGGGCAGCGCCGGGCAGCTCTTCACCATCAGCTGCGCGCCGCTGACCGTCTTCCGCGGGGACCCCCTCTACGACTTTAACAAAATCTCGGACCACGTGCATGCTGTCGTGGGTGGCACGCGCTTCAGCATCGACCTGACCAACGAGCAAGCGAGGAATGCCAAGGGCACGACATGCGACAAGCGGCTCGACAAGAGTAACTACTGGCAGCCGCAGCTGTACCACGAGCGTCACGACGGCAGGTTTGAGATGGTTGAGATGCAGGGCATGGTGCGTCTTGTCGGGACGAGGCTCGGCCCTCTTCCGGCCCCTCCTACGGCCCCTTACCCCCCCCCCCCCCTTTTTCTTTTCTTTTTTTTTCTCAGTTGAGTCAAGAATCATTTTATAGCTAAATATGTTTCTTTTCTTTTCTTTTTTAAAAAAAACCCGCACCCATCAGGCCGGCTATTACATGAGCCGCGCATGCGACTACGTCCCCGGCAAAAGAGTCTGCGGCAACACCACCACCCTCAGGGCGCCGCCAAAGGGTCTGCGCATGGTTGTAGGAGATCCGTTCCTACGGTGAGTGCGAGACGATTCAAGGGGGGAAAAAAAGGCCGGGGAGATTGGAGTCCGGCAGGGAATATGCCTGCCAGTGAACTTCGCCGTGCTAACCGTCGTGATGCCTCCTGTCCCCCCCCTTCTTGAGCCGCGGACAGAACATTCAACAAGTCCAATCCCGAGCAGCGAGCCATTTCGCACATCTGCCTGGGCGCCAACGCGGGAGACACGCCGCATCTGCCCACCAAGCAGTGCGATCGCATGCGCGCCGAGACATTTTTCCCCTCGTGCTGGGACGGCCAGCATCTCGACAGCGCAGATCACAAAAGCCATGTAAGCGGGCTTCCCCTCCGGTCATGTTACATCCCCCCAATATCACAAGCGGCACTCACTCACACGCGACGTCTTGCATAGATGGCCTTTCCCGCCATCGGAGACTACAACACGGGCGTGTGCTCTGAGTCGCACCCATACGCCATCTACTCCATCTTCCTCGAGTTCTTCTACGACACGGGCGCCATCAAGGACTTCAACCGCTTCGTGTGGTCCACGGGCGACGCCACGGGTTACGGACTGCACGGCGACTTTGTCAACGGCTGGTCGGACCAGCGCGCGCTGGAGCGCGCCATCGCCACCTGCTCCGGCCCCGGGGGCGTCCTGAGCCGCAACTGCAGCCTCAACGTCGGTCCCGACGGGCCGGGTCGGGCCAGCCAGCAGCCTCTGGAGATTCCGCCGCCATTCAACGAGGAGGTGGGATTCAACGGCCCGCTCGACAGGCTGCCCGGCCATAACCCCGTCACCGAAAGCCTCTCCTGAGCGGGCTCTATTGTCTCCCCGTGGGAAAGATGCCCACACCATCCGTGGCCGTCGGCCGACGTGCCAGACTTTGCTTCGCAGTCAAGACGAGAGTCGATCCTAATTCTTCAAGTCCTCGATAGTCGTAATACAACGTAATTTTTATTTCCTTTTTTGAAACGAAATCGACACAGATTTGTGTAAGCCATACGTTGTACTGTCTTCTCTACCCACGCTTGTTCTTCCCATGTGATGCTTTGACGGTAAAGGGGTACGTGCCATGTCTTGGAATCAGAAAGGATACATGATCAGATATGTAAAGAGTGGTTCATGGCATGGAAGCAGGGCAAAACAAATGTCTCATTTGTTTCTCCGATGGAGAATTGCAGGGGGCAGGGTTCTAGTTTGCACATTTAGGGGTACTTTTTATTTACCTGTATTTTTTTTCTCTTCTCTTCTCGTTGTCTTTCTTTTTTTTTTTTTCCTTCCCTTTCTTTTTCTTTTTTTTTTCAGAATTTAAAAAAAAAACCGTTGCCCGCCAATTTGTCATCCATCGTGAGGATCCCACTATAGAAGAAACTCGCCGTCCGTATCTGAGCTGCAGGGCGGCATCCTCCGGTAGACGCTCCGTGCAGAAACATCACATGTCACGGCGCCACCGACAGGTCCGTCGTGGTGCCCGTCTCACGAGATCCACTCGATCGGGGGATCCCGCCGGCAAAGCGTGTCAGACGCCGGGAGAACTAATCGCGCTACCAGATACAGATCGATTCATTATGCGCAAGATCCCAGATGGAACTCAACAAGTCGCCAAATCGACCGGCGATTGCCGCATTCCAGTGTTCCACGTTGAAGTGCCAAGCGAGGCGAGGGATATTTGGCATGGAAAAGCCCGGGTCGGGCCGCTTTCGGGCGGTCGAGGAACCTCATGTCTGCTGCCTCGCCACGGGAGATTTTTTTTGGGCGCACTTTCTGTACGAGGATCTCGTAAGATCAGATGGCAACTCTGACCTCCGTTGAGAATGAATCGGTCGCTGGGTTTGAACACAAGTAAAGGCATGTCGGTGCTCCCTGCGCCAGAAAAAAAGCAAAGGAGATAAAGAAATAACGAGAGAAAAAAAAAAAGCTGTAAATAGACATGCTCCGTGTGAAACGTCCAGCATGCACTACATGAATCAGACATCTATGGCACGAGCGACAAGACGTTATAGCTTCCGACCGACCCAGAATTGCGCATTATACGCATTCTTGGTCAGAGCCCTGCAGTCAAAGGTATACGAGGCCTCGATGCTCCTGATAGTAGGCTTATCAAACGTGGGTACACCGCACCGCCCGTCGGTTTCAAGAAATTGAAAGCCCATTGCTTCTGACACGATAAGGACGTCTTCGAGGCTGAGCTGGACGAGGGGGGCGGTTCCGTAGAGCAAGGGACCCAGGTTGAGCCAGATTCCCCCTTGCTTGAGCACGTGCTTGATGGTGTCCAGATAGGACATGAGATTCCGAGCCGTGTCGATGAAGAAGTACGTCAAAACTACGTCGTAGTGCCCTGAGTAAGCCTTGAACTCGGTCGTGAAGTCGCCTTCGACCATGAGGACTTTCTGCTTGTCGACGGGGATATCGGGAAATCGCAGAGAGCGGTGCATGTTCTCATCTGTGGCGTGGTGAGACCAGCCGTCGACAAAAGGGTAGACAGATTGCGACGAGGCTGTGGTTTGGGACTCGAGAAAGCGGTACGCCACATTCATGTACATGGACCATTCGTTGATGGTCACCTCGAAGCCTGGATCAGCTGATTAGCGGCCGAATAAAACAAACGCCCCTTCTCTCCTAAGCGAGAACATAATAATACATAAAAAATATAGCAAAAAAAGGAAAGAGAAAAAAAAAAGGAAAGAAAAGATAAGATCGAGAGGAAAGGTGCGTCTTTTGGTGGGCTTTCAGAAGAGATCCTACCTCCAAGGTGACTGATTTCATGACCCAGCCTGCCTAAGCCGGCGCCCGGCAAAAGAATCTTGACATCTTGACCGTTGATGTTCCTGTCGGGGAATAGCTGCTCTAGTGTGTCCCGCAGACATGCAAACGGCTTGTTCCTCTCGCAGGAGCCTTCTTCCGTCCAGTCCCTCACAATGTGCTTTAGCGACTGAGCGACGGACGTCTTCTCCGCCAGCCTGCCCTCTGCTTCTCTATCGCGGATGTGTTTCTGCAATTCATCTATGCCGATGTTGTAAAACTGCAACGAGACCCGTACGATGCCGTCACACAGGTGCTGGTTCCTGGCGAGCTTTTCCTCAATCTTCTGGAACTTGGAAGAATACGAAAGATGGCCTTCCAATAACTTGTCAGTCTTTTTGTTAGTGCAAGAAAATAGAGAGAGACAAATGGGCAGACAGGAGAACAGCAGGGTGGAGCAAACAGCCGCAACTATACCTTTTTCTGCGCCTTGGGCATAAGGGCATACAGATCACGAAGTCTGTTCACATCAGTCCGTTGACGCTCATAATACTTGGCGAAGCCGTGCAGAGCATCAAGAAGGCGGTAGCGCGGATGATTCGGCGACCAGGTCCCGTGCTGCCTCGACATGACAGAAAAGAGTCTCTCCTTTTCTATATCATGTCTCGATGCCATGGATGCCTGAACCAGGTGCTGAATCGTCACGCTGACTCGGTGCCATTCCACGACGCGTTCCTGGGACTAGAGGCGCACGTGTGTAAGTTGATCGTATACATTGTATGCCCTCAACAGTCATTGGGGGGGGGCGGTGTTTCATAAATACCAGAGCATCAAGGCTGGGCGGCATGGCATCCGATGGCGGCACGAATTGCTCATCCGAAATCTGAGCGGTCGAGCTGGCACCCAACCAGCCGAAGATGGTGACGGCCGCTTGTCGGAGGGTATACAACCTCATGGCAAGCCGCAGATGGTTCCCAGGCGAATTCGCAGGCAGGCACAGTCAGAAAGGCAGCAAGGTCTTTCCCTCCCAACTCCTTGGGCCACGTCTGCGCTTACTTGCTTTGCTGAGCCTCCCTTGTTGCCACGAGGCATCTGGGGAGAACCTCGATGGACGGCTTGAACAGCTCTAATGAGCTGCACGGGTAGGTGGCATGGACGGACGACCGCATCAACTACTGGCGAGCGAAAGGTTGGGTCAATATGTACATACACACATAAGTACTTACTTGTATGTAAGAACTGTATGGACATACTTACCTACCTAAGTAGGTACCTAGTAAGCACTTTGTGTTTGTGATGATGAAGCTTTAAAAACTAAAGTAGATGGTCGTGCAAAGTCAGCCAGGTGCGAGCCGCTGGCTGCTGATTGGCAAGAGCGGTGGAGATCTGCCTCGCTCCTTCCAGGCATTTCCAAGATCGGAGCGGGTCACGACATCTCCAATTCCCAAACCCAACTTCTTGCACGCCCAGGATCCTTCTCGTGTTCCGTCCTGGCCGCCACAAGCAGTCGCCCGTTGATGTTGATTTCCCTATCGGAAGCTACGCTCTTTCCCAGTCCGAGTAGCTCGTTCCCGTCACCACCCCTCCACACCGCTCGAAAGGCATGGGCCGTGATACGCGGCTCTCCTGAAGCCTAGCAGCGGCGTCTTGTGGGTGGGCGCGAGGCTCAGCAGCAGAGGAGGCCTTGCATGGTCACCGAAAAGGACTGTATTGCTGGTAATTCGACTTTCCAAAAAGAAAAAGAAAAGCGAAACAATCCCTCAAAATCCCTTAAATGCTTATTTTCTATCTCGTACTCACACAATTCTGGAATCCAAGCCCGTATTGCGATTATCTCACAGGGACAAAGGCGCCTCGCCACACCAGTGAGGGAAAGGGGAAAAGGGAAAGGAAAAAAAAACATCAAGAGCAATGGTCGAATTTGTCGGGTTTTCAGGCAGGGCCTGAAACCTCAGCTTTTACGCACTTCACACCTGGCGGTTTTCTTCACGTTTGGATCCGATTCCGACGTGACTGTCAAAGTAACCCGGCCAAAATCATCTGCACTGGCAGTGGCGCCAACTGCGATGCTCACTGCGACGGTCTCGCCAAATTTGGCAGCAACCAAGGCGTTAGGAACTTCGGATCGCCAACCTTTCCCGTCTACATTGGCGTCGAGTCTATAGATGTCATAGCCAAGGAACTGAGAAAGGTTAGTGTTGGCATGCCCCGGGACGTACGTCCCGCTGTTGGTCACGTCAAAGGAACAGAGCACGCCTTTGCCCGTGGGAGTGGACGGCGCGGAACCATGGGCGACAACGGGACGCCCGCCGCTCACTTGAACACCAAACTTGCTCTTGTTCGTGCTCTTCAGGCTGCGCGTGCCGACGATATAGGACAAGACGCCCGCCCGATCACGCTTCTTGTCAATGATGTAGATGTGCAGAGCATTTAGTCCGTCTGCGTGCTCGAATTGGCTGCCCGAGCGCGTGCCAGCGTGGAACAGGGCATCCAAGAGCTGTCGATAGTCGCCCTTTGTGATCATGGCCCTGGTGCCATTGGGCCGGATAAAGTCGACGAGCTCAATATCCTGCGGATTCGCGTCAATGGTCCACTGAAACGGCTCCTGGTCGTCCCGGTCCTTGGTCTTGCTGATCATGACGCCTGCGTCTCCCTGGAAGGCATCGAATCCCATGCGGTCCACGACCTCGATGTCGTAATTGTCATAGTCGCCGCCGTCGCAGTACAGATCGGCCGTGACGTTGCACGCGGGCGACAGATCTTTGCCGAGCGCGATGCGTAGGCCGATGACGTCGGACTGCACAGAGCGGGCCGTAATGCGGGCGACGAGAGGGCCGGCACTCTGCAGCATCTCGCGGGAAATGGTGATGATTTCCGAATGGTCAACGAGGCCAATCTGGAGCTTATCCCGCACCGTATGAAGAGAACCCATGGAGCTGCCCTGGATGGGGGGGATTTGCCATCGCGTGTGAGGCCCGCCGGGCCCGTTGAAGGCGCCCCGGGAGAGCATCGACCACGGCCCGGTGTAGGATCGCCGCATGGGCTCGCCGTAGGGGTTGTTGTAGTTGTCGCCGATGTTGAGAAGGTGGCTGAGCTCGTGAGCATACGTGGACAAGCCGGAGCTCTCGCACTGCACCGATGAGCCGTCCCCGGCATCGGGCCAGAGACTGGCGGCCGACGCCCAGGATGTCCAGGACACGTATTGCGTCTTGGCCCAGTTGGGAATGCCGGCGTGGTGGCGGTTGGCCTCGCCCATCTGGGGCGGACCAAACGCCGCGGGGACGTCTTCCTTTGTGGCGAACCTCATCTCGCCAAACTCTTGCCACGACGACGATTCGTCTTGTCCGGCCGACAAGATGAAGACGAGCTCGTACTTGCCGGTCGTCTGGTTGCCCACATCGTCCCGCCAGAGCGCGAGCGCATCGTCGCGGACGGAGCGGCTGCAGTCCTTGCCCGGCGGACATGCGCCTGGGTTCATGGTTTCGTCGATGCCGTACTGATACGACAGAGCGGGCATCCTGTACGGACCAAAGGCGGTGAGGTCGACGCCGTACCGGCCACGCGAGTCCTCCATCCAGTACTCATGCAGGGTGTGGCCCCTGTTCAGGCCGCCGGGTTTGTTGAGGAAGTCACGATACCAAGCCGGCACGTTGCTGCGCGGGATGTTGGCGGCCGCATTGTGGACGGGGTTCCCGAAGACGGTTGACCTGAGCGGGCGCGTGATGACGAAGTCCTCGTCGGGGTAGTCTATGGTGACGAGGGCAATGTTGAAGTTCCTCTGCGCGCCTCTGCGAGACGGATCGTTCCACTTTGTGCCGGGCGGTGCCTTGAAGTCGGCCCAGGTCATGTTATCCGGGCTGACCCAGCGCTGGGGATCGACGATAGCGAAGGCATCTTGCTCGTGTTGGGGCGCCGGCGCGGCGTCGACTGGGAAGGAGGCGGGTAACAGCAGCAGCAGCGCGGCTGTGACTGCCTGTGCCGCGGAAGATGGGTGTCGCATGAGGCAGACGATGCAGAGGTTGAGTCCCTTTACGGTATCTTTGACTTGTCTGTCCTCTCGATGGCCCCCCCCCCGAAAAAAGGCGAACGAGTGATGAGGAGACGAGTCCGTGGCAGGCCAAAAAGGAGGCGAGCGCAGTCGCTTCTTGTTCTGCCCAGCACGGGTCTCAAGCAGACCTGCTCGCGCAATGTCTTGATGGTCGAAATCGAATTCAGTTACAGGTGCATAACTCGCGCATCCGAGTGTCCTGCATGCCACGTTTATTCCTCGCACATCTCATCTGCCCCGTCACTATGGACAGGCACAGCACGTAGTAAAGGCGTGAGTGTTATGCATCCCGAGTTTCTGGTATAGCCAGACGGTCAATGGGGAACGAGATTGCGACGCGCATCAAGAGCAACATGAGTGCATTCGCATATCATTCATGCTTTATTAGACATATGGACTTGACACACGACCCCGGGCCCCCAGGCCTCTTTACTTTTCGTCGCAACCCACACTCATCCGTTCTATCCGTCCATCCCGGGCACGTATCATCGAATACATCACATTTGTACATTGCCCCCAGGCCCAAGCCGTTTATACTTGCAGCTCATCCGACGCCTCGGACAGGAGCAACGGGTGCGGCCGCGTCGCACTTTGCTGCATTGGAAATGCTGCATATGCATATAAAGAGTTCAGACTAGGCGAATACGAGACGTGGTCCGAGGGCGTCGTGAAACTTTCCGCTCCGAGCGCCGACGAGCAAACGGGCAGACTGGTCTGGTCGGGACGGGACCTACCGGCATTCCCGACTGGAAGTTCCCGAGGTAGCATCTTATCCTCGGAGGGACAAAAGTTCGAGCGTGCGTCTTTTCCGAGACGATGAGCGGGGGTTGTCCGCGTCGAGCCTCTCCCGACTTGCATGAGATGCCATGCACCCACCGACACGCTTGCCGTGATCACGTAGCCCACGACCACGTACGGACTCGGCGGCGACAGGGCAACACACGGGAACACGCCGCCGCGGTGATACTGGGAATCCGTGCCACGGGCGTTGATGACGGGCACAAAGGTGTGGCCTCGGCATCCGGTGACGTGCCCCCCGAAAGAGGCGCAACAAGAGCCGTAGGCGATGCGAGACGTGTTTTTACACCAGATTACGTGGCGACGCGTTGGGAGGGGTTCACGGCATGTGCTTGGCGGGGAGAGCTCGTCTGGGGTGTCGTGGTGAAGACGCCGGAGGCTGGCTGTGGGTGTTTTGACGGGCAATCTCGGCAGGAGCTACATCAGACTTGCCGCGACGGATGGGTCAGCTCTTTTTTCACCCCGAAAAAAAAAAAAAAAAAAAAAAAGACAAGGCACTAAGGATAACAACCACAAGAAAACACGTTTGGAGGAGTCATTGTAAAGATTGCTGCTGCCATGTATGAACTACTCTCCTAGGTTCATTCGTCAATGAGCGTGGTGCAACGAGCCATTCGGCTTTGAGCCGGCGCGAGATATTAAAGACGGAATCTCACACCATAAGAATACTGTTCATCGCGTCTTGCGCTTTCCTGTGATGCCGCCGCCCATGGCACATCACAACCTGCCCCCCCCCTTATGCTTCTCTCGACTACACCTCCACGGCGGCGGGCAAGAGACGGCGGAAACCGCCGCAGCGAGCAACATCGCACTGGAGCTCCACCATGCGCTTCTGATCACCCGTCGGGTCGGCGGACTCGGGCTCCAAGGCCCAGCCGAGGAACTCGTTGGTGTAGTTGGGCTGGAAGTCGGGGCTCAGAACGCCCAGTCTCTGGCCGTACTTGGTGACCTTTGCCCAGTCGCGCTGCACGTTCTTGAGGTCCTGCGAGAGGTAGGCATAGCTGCGCTCGAAAATCTTCCAGTTGAGCGCCGAGCCCATGACGGGTTTGAAGTCGACGTACTCCTTCCACGCGGCGTGCGGGTCCGCGAGCACAAAGTCGGTGGCGCGCTTCACGGCGCGCATAAAGGCGCGGACCTTTTCGGGGTTCTTGGCGATGAAGCCCTCGTTGCCGATGTACAGGATGGAGCAGAAGCAGCAGCAACCCAGCTCGGCGAGCTCGTCGATGCGCAGCATCTGCACGTCCGATCGCGGCCGGCCCTGGCCAGCGAGCCACTCTTCCAGCTCCACCATCTGGACGTTTTCGAGGCCAATGCCCGCGTCAATATCGCCCTGGATGATGGCCTTGGAGACGTTCATGCCGCACCGGACGGCCGTGTAGTCGTCCGGGGTGAGGCCGTAGTGCGAGGTGAGCTCGTCGATCTGGATCTTGCCGAACTCGCCCACGTAGCCGATGCGCTTGCCCTTGAGGGAGCGGAAGTCGCTCGTGATGCCCGACTCCTTGAGGTAGACGACACCGGTGAAGGGTTCGTCCAGGAGGCTGCCGATGGAAAGGACCGGGAAGTTGCGGGCCTTGGCCTTGGTAGTGGGTTCAGCTTGTGTGTTTGCAAGGAGTAAAAAATTTGCCGAATCAAAGATGATAGAAAAGGTTCAAATCAAGGGTGCGAGTGTGCGTGTGTGTGTATGTGCAGGCGAGGAGTCAGAGTCGACTTACTGCCAACGTGTGAATCATGGCCTTGAAACCAAGGTCTACCTTGCCCGTGCCAATGATTTCGGTGACATCCTAGCCATGTGCAGTCCCCATGGTCAGTCGAGGCAAAATACACAACGAGCAGAAGAAATCCCAAAAAGGAGGCAGATCTGTCCCTACACTAGGATCATTGGGCTCCAACAGGGCAACCTTGATGCCCTCTTCCTGGAAGTACCCCTTTGCCTGGGCCAGGTACAGCGGCGCATGATAAGGCGTAGCGTGCCTGGGGGAAGAAAAAAAGAAGAAGAAAAAGTCAGCAAAACTTGATGTCGCCCCTATTCCTGTAAAAGCTCGGCGTGAAAGGCCGAGACACATCCGTACCAGTTTGTGAGAAAGGTAATCTTATCCGTGGACATGTTTGCGGAGCGGGGCGGCAAGTGCTGCGAGACATTAGTTTGGCCAAGGGATTCTCGGCACACTGCTTTGAGAGAGGAAGAAAGGGGGGGAGTCTTCAAGAAGCATATCCTTTCGCTGGTATTATCCAGATCAAGTTCACCGGTATTTCTCAGATCAAATCCCGTCTTGCACAACAGGGGCAGGCCGCTCTTGGTAGTGGTATGTGTTGCAAACTTTTGTCTTTTCTGCATCGTTTTGTCTTTCTTTCCTTTTTCCTTTGCTCCTTTTCTCCTTCATCTCACACTGCTTGTTTTCTGGGCATCTAGTGGTAACCCATCTGGCTGGTTCCGATGACAGAAAAGAAACGGAGGCGAGGTGGTGGAAAATAAAGGAGCGAAAAAGAAAAGAGAGAGACAGAAGAGAGAAAAGATCAAAGCTTCCGCCACAAGAGAGACGCAGCCGCTGTTGTCCAAGAACAGGATTGAACACCCGATTGCATTCTTGGTTCACTTTACCTCGACCTGAATAGAGTTCCATTGCGAGAGACATGGTCGCTTCTTGGACGCCGGGTCGCGTACCAACGGGTTGATTTGTTATGTGGGGTGGGAATCGTCAAGCTTTCCGTCGGGGTCTTTTTGATGAAGAAGATGAAGACGTCTGGTGGGAAAATAAATGCCTCTTGTTTGTGGGAAGAGGGGACCATTTATATCCCGGCATTTGCGACTTGTTTCTCCGCAGCGGGAGCGAGCGACGCGGTGATAGGGTGGGGTTCCAGCAAATCTCAGGTCCAACGAAGCTGGCGTCAGGTCCAGAGTGGAGCAAGGCCTACTCAATTAGGTGGGCGGTGTAGGGGGCACACAGCAAATCTCAAGTCCAGCAAAGCTGGCGTCAGGTCCAGAGCGGAGCAAAAAGGCGGCAGAATTGAAAGTCGCACAGTATACAAAAAATCGTTTCACACTGTGTGTCCCTACAGCCCTTAATGCCCCCTAAAGCCCCCTAAGGCTAGTGAATTTAGTGGGCAAATGCCACGCATATGCCAAGCATATCCGCGGTTTATGCCCTCTAAAGCCCCCTAAAAGACCCCTAAGGCTAGTGAATTAAGTGGGCAAATGCCACGCATATGCCAAGCATATCCGCGGTTTATGCCCCCTAAAGCCCCCTAAAAGCCCCCTAAAAGCCCCCTAAAGCCCCCTAAGGCTAGTGATTTTTAATACTGTGCTTCCCTACACCGCCTACCTAATTGAGTAGGCTTTGCTCCACTCTGGACCTGACGCCAGCTTCGTTGGACCTGAGATTTGCTGGAACCCCCGGTGTAGGGAAGCACAGTATTAAAAAATCACTAGCTTTAGGGGGCTTAAAGGGACCTTAGGGAGCCTTAGGGGGCTTTAGGGGGCTTTAAAGGGTATAAACCGTAGATATACTTGGTATATACTTGGCATTAGCCTACTAAATCTACTAAACTTAGGGGCCTTAGGGAATTAAATATAGTGTAAAAGTATTTTCTATATGCTGTGCGACTTTTAATTCTGCTGCCTTTTTGCTCCGCTCTGGACCTGACGCCAGCTTTGCTGGACTTGAGATTTGCTGTGTGCCCTCGCGTATCGGGCATCGGACTGTAGCGTAAATGGCAGCACGTTGATGTGGCGCTGTGGCTGATACATGCAGCCTATGTGGGGACTTGCCAGTCACTCCTTCCACACGTCGGTTCGTCTTGGCGCACTTGCAAGTCAGGGTTTTCGAGGTTCTCTTTTTTTCTCTTTTCTTTTTTTCTTCTTTTCCCCCTCATCACAAGATTCTACATGTTCAATTCGATGGGCCCAAACTTGACTCGGCACGCCCATGCCATCGACATCAGTTGGCTACGACACCTCATCGACGCTGGGCACTGGGCAAAGGGCACTGGACCGCGGCACGGGCAGGGAGGAAGTCGGGACAACAAAAACAGCACGCTCTAGTCGACGGTTCTTTCGCAAAACAACAAGTCGGATTCGGCAATGACAAGGAAAAATCATGGTCTCGTACGCTCATGCGCTCATTCGCTCATACGCTCATGCTCCTCGTACCCAGTCCATCAGCTGTGCCCAAGCGTCAACTTGTTGAACAATCCATCCAGCAAGAGGCATCGCAGGTCCAGCCACGCCGGATTCACGCTCACAATGGGGTCGGCCGCGCCCGGTCCGGCGCCACCATTCAGGCTGTCATTCGTCATGCCTATGAGGGCCATCTGCGGGGACGGCGCCCAGCCAGGGCCCTCGTACGGATTCTTGATGAAGTCGGCCCAGGCGGTCTGCATCCTCGAGCTCAGCTGGGCCTGGAACGGCGTGGCGCCCTCTTTCGGATACGTGCCGAAGATGAGACCAATCTCGGACGAGTGCCACGCGCCGCTGTCTTGAAAGATTTGCGTGTTAGCGAAGCTGGCGTTGAAGTAGTAGCGCCACGTCTGGATGCCGACGTTGTGATTGTCGGCCGCCAGGGCCCTGGCCGGACACTGCATGGTGACCTCGGTGGTGATGAGGTTGAGCTGGTGCAGGATCGTGGGAATCCGAGGTTGGCCCACGGGGTAGAAGTGCGTTGCCAGGTCGATTATTTGCTGCTTCAAGGCAGGCCACGTCTTCTGGATGTATTCCCTCGTATCGTTGTGCGGGTAGACAAATGTCATGCCCTCGTCAGCATTGGATCCAATCATGACGGGCACACGGGCAATGGACGACTTCCATGCACGGGACCTGCGTCGATCTATGCGAGGCGTGTACGCCCAGGTGACGCCGCCGTCGGGAACGGGGGCAAAATGCAAGTTCTCTCGCTCGACCAGACTCTTCAGCTCGGTAGCGGGCAACGCGCCAAGACAGCGCAGCGCCTGGCCGTCGGTGCAATTGGCCAGCCTGGTCAGCTTCTTCCATGACTCGGCCGAGTCGTTGTTGGGTGTTATGATGGAGGCCTGTCCAGACTGCATGATGGCGGCGCGAAAGGGCCGGGGGTAAGGGGGCGACGTCACCAGAGCATCTACACCTCCCGCGCCGGCGCTCTCTCCCACCAGGGTCACCTTGTTGGGATCTCCGCCCAGGGCAGCAATATTGCGTTGCACCCAGCTCAATGCTAGGCGCTGGTCAAACCATCTGATGCAAGAACCCGTCGTCTTGTCAGCCGGAGCCATGGACAATTGGAACAGATGGAGGGGAGGGAGGAAGGGGAGGAAGAAAGAGGAGGAGGAAGAACAAGGCAAGAAAAGGGTCAAGGCGATGAGATGAAGGCTACCCACCCAAGATTCTGCTCGGTCAAGTTCAACTCGGGCGACCCCGGAAAGCCAAAGACGTTTGTCCTGTAGTTTGACGTGACGACAATGACGTCCTGATTTGCGGCAAAGCTGGTCCCGTCATACATGGGCAGGGAACCGGTCCCGAAATCGAAAGCTCCGCCAAAGAGCCAAAACAGGACGGGTTTTGGACGTCGGCTCCTGGACACGGGCACGAAGACGTTGAGGTTCAAGCAGTCCTCGCTCTCGCCGGCGACGGAGGGAGGCGTGTTGTACCAAGCCATGAGCCTCTGGCGCCGCTCGGGCGGGTAGCCGAACTTTTGCATGCAGGCGGGCTTGTAAGTGGACGCGTCGTAGGGAGAACACCACGGCTCGGGCTGTCTTGGGGGTCTGAAGCGCTCTGGCGGCGCCGCGAAGGGGACGCCCAGATACTGGACGACGGTTGCCTGGGAGCGTGGCTCGACAACGGCGGCGCCCACGATGACGCCCGAGTCGATGATGGCCGTCGTCGGAGGTGCTGCTTGTGCGTCGGAGGACGTCGATGCCGTGGCCGCATGCGTGGCGAGGATCAGGACGGTGCGAAGAATCATCATCATGATGATTTCGTGTGGACACCGGGCCGCTTGCCATGGAAATGGCCGCATAGTGTCCTGGTGTGGCGACTTTTTGCGTTTTTTTTTTGTGGTTTGTCTTGTTTTTTACCTGCTTCCCTCCCCGCAAGGCACCGTTTCGTCGTGCCCATGGTCGTTTATATAGCATTTTGCCCACGGACAGCTCCAGACGGGCAAGAGGAGAAAAAGAAAGGAAAAGGAGAAAAAGAAGAAGGAGAGAAGAAGAAAAGGAAGGAAAGGGCGCAGACGGACAAATCCGGATGCAAAAGGTATGCGCCATGTGACGCTTGTTTCTCCCAGTCCAGATGCAGATACAGATGCAGATGTAGATACAGATGCAGATGGATGCCATGGAGATGGGATTCTCGCACGGCAAAGCACGGCGGATGGGATTTTTTTTTCTTTTTCTTTTTTTCTTCTCCCCATGAGATGTACATCTGTACGTATGCATGTACATACATATGTACATTACATACATATGTATGTACGTGCGGGACATTTCAGCATATCCGGTGGCAAGGTGGCAAGGTGGCTCTTACGTGCATCGTACATGATGCACCGTCGGGGGGCTGTGCAAGGCAAAAGGACCGAGGCGGTGAGAGCGTCTATCTGGTGCCTGGACGGCAGGGCTCGGACATGTTTCCAAAAATATTCCAAGCTGGCTGGGCCGAGAAAGTGCGCGTCACGGCGGGTGCATGCTACGTTGTATGGAGTATGTATGTATGTATGTATGTACATACTTATGTACATACATAAGTATGTATGTACGTACATATGTAAGTATATACATATGCATGTATGGTGCAAGCCCGTCGACTCTGTCTCGTCCGCCCCGCGCCCATCAAGGCCAATACTCGCGGCCCAAGATGCAACCCTCGCCCGCAGCAGGTTCGTCCGTCGGGACGAACATGGCCTGATGCCGCGAGACCTGGTTGGACGGGCACCACCAGCGTGTTCCGTCGTTGCATGCCGCTTTTCCGAGCGTCGAGGCTGGAATCCCATCGTGAGTCGGTAGGGTACCTGGGCGCGACATGCACGGCCGTCGACCTGCACAGGACGCGACGGCGTCGTCATGGTTCGGACGAGACACTGGACGGGCGAGCGTGACCAGAAAGTCGCTTCATTATGTGGTGAAAAAGAAAATGGTCTACCAACACGGGTGGTTCTCTCCATGCGTGACATGTCCTTCTGACCGCAAACCCAGGCGCTATGCGTACCATGTCCTCCGAGATTACAGGCCCCAAACCCAGTCCACATGTTTTCATCTTGTTGCAAAAAAAAAAAAAAAAAAAAAAAAAAAAAAAAAAAGGCAGAAAATGAAAAACAAAAAGAAAAACAGAGACCCCTACCACGCAGCCTTGGCCACATTCCCCTCGGGCCAGCGCCGCACCCACGCCCGTCGCAGCTCGTCCACAATAATGATGAACAGGCCAAACGTGCACGGCAGGAACCAGTACTCGACGGGCACGACGGCCGTGCCCAGCGCGGTCTGGACGGCGGGGATGTACAGCCAGATGATGGCCATGATGAGCGAGAACAGGATGGCCGGGAAGAGGTACCAGTTGGACGTGTCCTTGCGGAAGAGCGGCGGGTGCTGGAAGATGCTCAGGCGCCGGGTGCGCGTCGCCATGAGGTTGAACCACTGCATCACCACCAGGTTGACAAAGTAGATGGACGAGGCCTCGTTGAGCTTCTGCGTGTAGTAGTCGGGGTCGATGCCGGATGGGGTGCCGAAGCTGAGCCACAGGGACGAGAAGGGGATGCCGTTGCGCTCGAGGTACCAGAAGGACATGGCGAACGAGGCCACCGTCTCCGCCATGCCGATGATGGCGTACGCGTGGAACATGAGCTGCCAGTTGACCAGACGGTCCGTCTTGACGTTTCGGGGCCGTCGGAGGAGCACGTCTGCCTCGGGTTTCTCGTACGAGAGCACCGTGGCGGCGGCGCAGTCGGTGAAGCAGCTGGTGGGGGGGTTTCCCGTTAGCCTTGGTTACCATTCAGGAGGAGACGGAGGAGAAGGGGAAGAAAAAAAAAAGAAGAAGAAAAAAAGAAGAAAAAAAAAGAAGAAGAAAGAAGAAAGCAGAAAAAAAAACCCACCAGATAATAATCATCAGAAAAGACGACAGAATCTGCGGCAGCCCGAAAAGCACCGACATCATGACGGGCCAAAATTCGGAGAAACTACCGGCCGGGAGCAGGTACGCAATCACCTTCTTCAGGTTGTCAAACACGACGCGCCCGTACTGCACGGCCACGACGACCGACGAGAAGGAGTCGAGCAGCACCATGTCGGCCGCCTCCATGGCAATGTCGGAGCCACTGCCCATGGAGATGCCCACGTCGGCCGCCTTGAGGGACGGCGCGTCGTTGACGCCGTCGCCCGTCATGGCCACCACGCTGTTCTTCTGATACTCGCGCACGATGCGGAGCTTCTGCTCAGGCGTCGTCCGCGCAAAGACGACCTCGTCGTACTGTGTCAGCGTCGCCCACTGATGGTCGGTGAGCGCCGTCAGTTCCGGGCCGCTGATGACCAGCGCGCCCCTCGGCACTCCCGAGACGGTCGTCGTGGCCTTTTCCTTTTCCTTGTCGCTGTCGTCCGAGACGAATCCGTTGTCGGGGGCGTTCCGTTCCAGCTGCGCTACGCTGTCTACACGTGCGCAGGTGACGATGCCGGCCTCTCGGGCGATGGAGAGGGCAGTCAATGCGAAGTCGCCCGTGACCTGTCAGGCGGAAAGCGCGCAGAGGACGTCAGAAAATGGTCGGGAACAAGCAGAGGGGGGGGGGGGGGGAGAAGGCAAAAGTTGAACCGGCTTACCATGGAGAATCGAATTCCCGCGCCACGCAGTGTAGAGACAACCTCTGGGATTTCAGGTCGCAGGGGGTCAACAATGGCGACGAAGCCGACCAGGGTGATTCCGCCCTTGGCCTCGTCCATGGCCATCTTCTCATAGTCAGGGTTCTCTCCTTGTATTTGCGCGCCTTTGAGGATTTTCCTCGCAAGCAGCAAGCATCGCTTGCCCTGCGAAGAATACATGTTCTTGACGTGTTCAAAAGTGGCCTTGGCCTCGAGAGTAAGTTCAGCAACCTCGCCCGAGGGCGTGAGGTAGTGCGAGCACCGTTCGACCAAGACATCCGGAGCTCCCTTGATGGTGAAAAGCCTAATTCCCGGTATGGTGTCAGTTTCTAGTGGAAACGTTGCCGAAAAAAAAAGAAAAAAAAAAAAAGGGGGGGGGGGGTTGTTCGTCTTGGTTGCTCACCCCCTGCCGGGTCTATGCGTGCTGGACTGGAGTCGCAGATTCCAGCAACAACCGCATCTTGGCTTTTTTTTTTGAGAAAGAGTGTATTTAGATTTGATGGACCTGGAAAAATTGCAAGCAGATAGAATTTGATATTTTTTTTGGATATTTTTTTCCTCCTTTTCCCTTGTGTCTTAGATGATTGATTACGCGGCGGCATGAATCGTGTGCGACATGATGAATCAAAGTCGACGCGCACCCGTCTTCCGTTTGATACACAGCCACGAGCTGTCGAGTGTCTCGTCCGTGATACCGTGGATGGCCAGGGGGAGGAGGGAGTCGGAAAAGTCGGCCTTGACAGCGTCAGGGACTGGTAGTTTAAGCAGTCTTTGCATTGATCCATGGGCGGGTAATTGGGCGGAAGTGACGGGTACGACGCGCACATGCCGAACGTGAAGGTAGACGGAGGGGGGGTGGTGTTGGACTCGACGGGCCAGTGGTGAGGATGGCAATGGACGTCGGTGGAATGAGCGGCATGGAGACGCGGAGAAACCTGGGACAGATGTGGCACTATCCACGACGCGGGGCGCCATGATACCATATAAGCGGCCATTCGTACACGGTCCATGTGTATTCGAGACTCTGGGGTTCCGCGACGCGGTGCATTGCGCTTCTGGAGGGGGGGGAGGCGGGATCGGAAGCGGAAACGGAAGGGCTGCCGCGTGGGGAGAGCTCGTGTGCATGTGTGTTGGTGTCGGGGTGGCTCTGGAGGGACTGTGTGATGATGAGATGGGTCACGACGGGACGCGGTTTTGCATGGGTCGTGTTTGGGTTGGCGTTGGGGAGGAGGTTGAGGGCGTGGCGGCGGTCGAGGCTTGCTGGACTGGCTGGGGTGGCGGGGCGGGGGTTGGCAGGTTGCGCGCGTCGAGGGCGAGGGGCTGTCGATGTCGATGTCGATGTCGATGTCGATGTCGATGTCGATGTCGATGTCGTCTTGGGGATGCTGTGTTGGCGACTGGGTTGTCGGTGGATGCGGATGTGGATGCGGAAGCGGGAGCGGAAGCGCGGAAGCGGAAGCGGATGTGGATGTGGAAGGTGCGCGGGCGGGGCCAGACCGTCTGGGTCGACGTCGAACGGTCATGCAAGGCCGTGGCCCCCTTGCCGTCGACATCTGGTTCTCCGGCCGTCCATCCGTCCGTTTTCCGCCGTTCTCCATCCGCCCATCCATCCGCCCATCCATCCGCCCATCCTTTCATCCTTCCTCGAGCAGACAGCCTGTAGCCTGCCGGGGAAACACTTTTCCGGCTGTCCGGCCCGCGTCAATGGCCTCCTCATCACGGCAAGCTGCGGGTTACCAGCCCGTTGACCAGCATGACGATGCTCGCTCGGAAAACGCCAAGCACGCGACGCACGCGATTCATGCGCCCGATGCCGCGGCCTCTCTCCTC
The DNA here is from genome assembly GCA_018360145.1 of Claviceps africana. Classification (NCBI taxonomy): domain Eukaryota; kingdom Fungi; phylum Ascomycota; class Sordariomycetes; order Hypocreales; family Clavicipitaceae; genus Claviceps; species Claviceps africana. Next base: position 36,540 of record SRPY01000085.1, on the reverse strand, counting down.
GCCCCGTCGCGCCCTCCAAGGGCCGAACAGCGTTGGCGCCTCGCGACCTATATCCTCTCCGCCCTCGTCGTCGTCCTCGTCGCGCTCGTCGTCTTCCTCTCCCTTCCCTTGTCCTTCCGGTGCCAGGCCGGCGACGACGCCTGCCCATGCCGACCGAAACATGTGCCGCAGTACTTCCAGACGTCGCCCGAGCTGTGGCCCGGCCCGACTCCCACCGGGCGTGCCGCCTTCATGGCCCAGTCGAGGACCTGGAACCCGACGGCCACCTACGTGCCCAACGAGCCCCTGCAGACGTCCATGCCCATCGACGGAATGGCGACCGGCAACGAGAGCATCTTCAAGATGATGGCCTTCCTGTCTCCCTATGCGCCCTCCCCGGGCTTCGGCGTTGATGAGTTTCCCCTGCCCGCCGGTGCCGAGATACTCCAGCTCCAGATGCTCTCCAGACACGGCGCCCGGTACCCCACCTCGGGTTCCGACGTGGCCAGGTTGGGGGAAAAGCTCGCAAACGCGTCGAGCTCCTTCAGGCCCCTGGGCTCCTTGGCCTTCCTCCGCGACTGGAAGTACCAGCTCGGAGCCGAGATTCTGGTGCCCAGAGGCCGCCAGGAGCTGTTTGAATCGGGTACGTAGAGCCTGACCTGCATCATCAGATGCTGTCTCAAAAACGACACCAAGCTGCCGCTCACATGCTTACCCTCGCTTCCTCTGTCACTGCAAAAGGTGTCCTGCACAACTACATGTATGCCGGCCTGTATAACCCCGAGAGCAACATCATTGTTCGTACAACTGTAAGCAAAAATCGAAATGCATAGGTCCGTCATTTTTTCAATGCCAAAGGCGCGTGCTGTGGCTCACGCCGGGCTTGTATTAGACACAAGACAGGATGCTCAAGTCTGCCGAAAACTGGTTGGCGGGCTTCTTTGGCCTGGAATGGTAAGCTCGTACCGTCCCTTTCCTTCCTCCCTCCCTCCCTTCCTCCCTCCTTCGTCTCTCTTCGTCACATACCCCATGTTGACTCTGCCAAGGACCAAAAACGCGACCATCGAGGTCATCATCGAGGAGGCCGGCTTCAACAATTCGTTGGCTGGCTCACTGAACTGTCCCAATTCGTACACCAAAACACCGGGCGACGAGGCCCGGAGCATGTGGATCCGTGAATATCTCCAAGAGGGTACGTGTCTGAGGAATGTCCTTTTCCGGTGGAGATGCTCTCGCGAACCGTTGCACCCCCCCCTTGCAATATGCTTACGCGTCCGGCGCAGCCCAAAAGAGATTTCAAGCCATGACCGAGGGCTTCACGTGGACAATCGAGGACGTGTATGCGGCGCAGACCATGTGTCCGTACGAGACTGTTGCGTATGGCTTCAGCCAGTTCTGCGACCTCTTTACGTACCGGGAGTGGCGCGACTTTGGCTACTCGATTGACTTGTTGTTTTCTTCCATAAGTGGATTCCACAGTCCCACGGGCGTGAGTTTTTTTTTTTTTTTCCTATCCTTCCTGTAACAGCCTCCACCATCCGCCGGGATTCTTCCTCTTTACAAAACCAGCGTCCCACGATCGTCACTGATATGGTCCAAACAAACGACAGCGAGCGGTCGGAATCGGCTACCAGCAAGAAATCATGGCGCGCTTGAAAAACCATACCCTCGGCTACTCTGGCTCGCAGATCAACGTCACGCTCGACAGCAACATCGAGACATTTCCCCTCAACCAGAGTCTCTACTTTGACTTTTCGCATGACACCAACATTGTGTCCATCCTGACGGCCTTTGGCCTCACGCAATTCGCCGAGGACCTCCCCGCGGCGCGATATCCCGGCGACCACAACTTTACCGTCTCGCACGTGACCCCCTTCGGAGCCCGACTGGACATGGAGATTATTCAGACGCCCCAGCCCCTGTCGCCCCATCGGGACGGATACCTCAAAGGCGGTCCGACCAAGTACATCCATTTCGTTCTGAACCAGCGCACGCTGCCCCTGGGCACGAGCTTCCCCGAGTGCGACGTCGAGCGACGCGACGGGTGGTGCGAGCTCGATACTTTTATCCGAGTCCAGGAGGGTATGCCGGCCAAGGCACAGTTTGACCGCGCTTGTTTCGGGGACTATCCTGCTGTACGATACGGACAAGTGACGGACGGGGCGCCGCCGTGATTTTTTTTTTTCCTTTTCTTTCCTTTCTTTTCTTTTTGTCGTCTTATTCTTTGTCTCGCGGGTGACAGTGACGTTATGGTTGTGGGAGTGTGTATAAAGATGGGTATGTGACAGATGTACTGCAAGGGTCATGTACGCAAATAGAAATTCGCGTACCGTATAAACAAAAGAAACCCATGGATTACTAATTGAGAAGTAATTTTAATGTGTCTGCCTCGTACAATAAGAGAAAAATAAATGTATTCTTTCTATAGAGCCAAAAAAAAAACGAATTAATTCATCCAGACTATGCGTGCGCAAAGACCAAGAAATACCCGTGGCAGATACAATGGAGCCCCAACGCCGGCTACAAAAGGGACAGACAAGTTTTTTTTAAAAAAGAAAAGAGGAAAAAAAGAAAAGAGGAAAAAAAAAACAAGGCGGGAAAAGGGGGAGCAAGGCTGATACAGCGGGGCTCAAAGACGCGAGGCCTCAGTCTCGCTTCTCGGTGTCGGGCCGGCGCGTCTTGGCCGGGTCGCCGGGTTCCTGGGCGGACGAGGCCGACGATATCTTGTCGACGTGCGCGTCGGGCGGACCGGCGGGTTGGACTAGGACGGCGTGGGCCTGGATGCCGTGCTGGGGCTCCGTGGGCGTGCCGCGGGAGGGCTCGCCGCTCGGGGGGCTCCAGGCCAGGAAGTCGCGGCGGACCTCGACGTAGTCGTAGCTGAACTCGGAGTGCTCGGCGTCGTCCATGCCCAGGAGCTCGGCCTCCTCGCTGGCGCGCAGCTTGAGGCCCGGGACGAGGTCGATGAGCTTGGCGATGAGGGCCGACATGACGAAGGCGTAGGCCGAGGCGGCGACGATGGCGGCGATCTGCCAGCCGAGGATCTTGTAGTTGCCGTCGAGGAAGCCGCCGGTGGCGCCGACGTTGACGCCGTCGAGGCCGATGACTTTGCCGGTGGCGAAGAAGGCGTTGAAGATGAGGCCGACGATGCCGCCGATGCCGTGCTCGGCGAAGACGTCGAGGGAGTCGTCGATGCGGACGAGGAACTTGACTGTGGAGAGATGTCAGTTTTCGGTTTTCTTTTCTTCTTTTCTTTTCTTTTCTTTTCTTTTTTTTCCTGGTTCGAAACAGAGGTCAAACGTACTCTTTGTACCAAAGTTGCAGCACAGGCCCGCAACGACACCCAGGATGATGCTGGCCCAGGAATCGATGAAGCCAGACGCGGGCGTGGCGGCGACAAGACCCGAGATGGTTCCCGAGCACCACCCGACCATGGACCACTTCCTGGCCAGTCTGAAATCGAGGAGGCACCAGGTCATGGCGGCGAACATGGCCGTGAGGCACGAGTTCCAGCAGGCCATGACGGCGCGGAGGTTGGCGCCAAAGGCGGAGCCGCCGTTGAAGCCCAGCCATCCGAACCAGAGGAAGACGGTGCCGAGGGTGATGAGGGAGATGTTGTGGGGGCGAAAGTTCATCATCATCTTCTCGTTGCGACGGCCCAGGACCCACGAGTAGGCCAGGGCCGACATGCCCGAGCCGATCTCGACAGGGACGCCGCCGGCGTAGTCGAGGACGCCGTTCTTGAAGGCCCAGCCGTTGGCGTTCCACACCCAGTAGGCGAGCGGGCAGTAGACGATGGTGGCCCAGAAGAAGGTGAAAACCATGCTGGGGATGACGCGGCCGCGCTCGGCGACGGCGCCGACGGTCAGGGCGGCGGTGACGGCGCAGAACATCATCTGGTAGAAGGAGTAGAGCAGGGCGGGGATCAGGGGCGAGCCGACCGAGGGCGTGGCCCAGACGTTGATGAGGCCAAAGTGCTTCAGGTCGCCAATGTAGCCGTTGCCCGACGTCTGGCCAAAGGCGAGCGAGTAACCCCAAAAGTACCACTGGAAGACGACGACGCTCGAGGACATCATGACAACCCACAGCATGGAGAGGGCCGATTTGCGCCGCGCCAGGCCCGAGTAGAGGAAGCCGATGCCGGGGACCATGAGGAGCACGAGACAGGCCGACAGGAGGATAAAGGCCTGGTCACCTGCTTGGTACCATTGGTTCAAGTTTTCGGTCCCTTGGGTCGACAAGAGTCAGCGTTGAGCCGAGTGGTTGTTGCCGGTCGCTCGTTATGTTTGCGGGGGAAAAAAAACCCACTGGAATCGCCGCCAATCTCATTGTTTGTGCCATTGAAGATGGTGGGCGGCCCGGTATGGGCGTACGACATGACGGCCGGGTGTCGGGCGCGCGATGAGAGGGACGCCAAAGAGTCAATTGGAAGACCGAGTCTTGGAGGTAAACGTCTGTTGGTTCACGAGACCGACCGGGACCTTGTCGATGGAAAGAGCAGCGGCAGCGGCAGCGGGTTCGTCGATGAGTTGGACAGTTGGACTGGTATTTCGTCACAAAAGTCGGAGGTCCCGCGGATTGGGCGAAATAGTGTGAGAGGGAAGCTGGACGAGGCAGCGCCGTGCGCAGAGGGAGGGGGCCGATCGGGAAGAGGACGCAATGCATGTGATGGGCGGGCAAAGCCTGTTTACATACATTATGTATGTATGTACATGTATTATGCATGCTAGACACATGTGCGTAAGATATCCGGCCTTGGAGACGCCTTGGAGACGCCTCGGACACGTCCTGGACACGCCCTGGTTGGTTACCGACGCCCAGCCGCAACGCAACGGTGGGCTTTTCCTGGGCCGAGCTGCCATCATGAGCAAGTCGCTCTCCACGTCCACGCAGACATGCACACTAGGCCCGACGCCATCCCAGCCGACGATTTGACCCTGGATTGGCCGCGTCCAGGAGGCGAACGGGACAGCCGGCTCCAGCAGCCATGGCACGGATGGCATTTGGCGTGGACGAGCGTTGACGGATTCCCGACTCGCAGACTTGCCCGGTCCTTTGGAGAGCCTTCCGTCTCAGACATGCCTTTACCAAACCCTCGGACTGTCGGGGGGGCGTCGCACCACGGCTTCCGATGGGCCATGGTCCTTGGGTCGAGTAGTGCTATCGGGACATGGATGGACGAGGATCCACACGCAGATCGGATTTAGGGTTGGCGGACGCGCGGCGGCGCCTTCTTTTTCGGACCACGCGCTCAGGATTCACGGGACTCGGGGACGTCCGGGGTCGCGCAGACTCAAGACGGGGAAGTCGAGTGGTTCGAGATGTTGGCGATGCGAGGACAACCAGGTTCCAATGGGTTTGTGTTTGTGTTTTCCTGTCGAGGCCGCCACTCGTCGTCGTCGTCGTCGTCGTTGTCGTCCCAGACGGAAAGAGCAATGCACCAGACGTCGTGCGCAGCAATTGGTCGTGCGCGGCCGCGACTCCGTGGGGCTCAGCTGGCGCGCCTGCAAGTCACTTTGAGGACTTTGGACACCAAAATCGTGTGGCAGCATGCTTGGTGTGTACCCGAGCCCGCCGCACGGCATGCCTGGGATGAGCTAGATACTGCTACCCCTACCCTTCCCTCCCTCCACACCCAGCCTCCACACCCCCGGCGTTAGCTCCCCAGTCTCCACCACCACTGTCTAGCCCGAGCCGCCGTCGTCCACAGCAGCGGCTGCTGATAAGCACGGTACCGCGACCCATGATTGGCTCCTCTTCCTGCCCCCCTGCCCAATCACGCCCCCGGACCGCTTCAGATATCTCTGACCATCGTCTTCCGAATCAATCCACGACTGGCCCCCGCTTTGGTGAACTCTCCTTTGGTCATCGTTTCGATTTTCTCCCGTCCTGCGTCCCTCATGCGACGCTTCCAGAAACCCACGCACTACGAGCGCCACGACGGGTGTGCAGAAACAGTGCGACGTATCATCTGGATGCGCTTTTGCCTCAATCGGCCACCAGACCAGGACCGGCCCTGTGGAGGAGCAGCCGATGCGGCGAGGCTTCCAAGCATTACATACACACATATCGTACATACTTACATAGTGTACATACATACAGCACTGCCGACGGCTTCTCCATTCCAGTCGCAGAACACGCCAGACAACTTCCCCTGCCTGAACCATGACCTGACCTGAAATGCGCACCCCACCGTGAGACAAGAGAGCAAGGAAAAGGGGGGGGAGAAACAGAAACCGAGCACGCGACCGCCTGAGTCTGCATCCGGGACCCCGACTCGTGCCCCATTTGCGGCCGCTAGAATCTAGACGGCCTAGAAAAGGGGAAAGCTAACGGAGAAGGGAAAAAAGCAAAGAAAAAGACGGGCATAAAAAATTAAGGATTAAAAAATTAAAAAAAAAAAAAAAAAAAAAAAAAAAAAAAAAAAAGTCCAGCATGCAGGCCCAGTCCTCGACGGGAGCAGTGATGCGACTTTCCGATCCGGACCACCTCGCCATCACCCACCCCATCGTCTCCTGCATTTCCGGCGCTTCCCCACTGGCATCGGATCAACCACGGACACGGGCACAAGGGAAGCCCGTTCTCCGGACCACTACATGACTGGTCTGGGACTTTGGCCGCAGTACGGCCATGCTGGCTATGCTTCATCGTCGACCCATCCGGACGGACGCGTCACGGTCCGGGAGAATGGCGTCGGGTCCTCTCCAGGTCCATCCCTCTCGATGGCATTCCCCACGTTCTGCCTCCATGTTTTTTTGCGCACAAAATCGAAAACCTCCCGACGTGTTCTGTCAGATGCGAGCCATATAGGGGTGAGTACGTAAAGATGCTGGCTGATACGGGCCAACTTCAGCGCCGCGGCATGAGGGTACAGCGTCGTGCTTTTACCACGGCGTAATCTACTTGTGACGAGGGGGGGATAGTGACGGGGGGATAAAAAAGAAAGAAAAGAAACCGGAAAGAGATCGGGGAAAGCCCGAATGAATAATCGTACAGAGGCCATAATTCAAAAGCCGGCAAGTCAAATCAAATTGGTATGTCGAAAGTAACCAGAGACTCCCTGCCGACGCCATGTTCACCAAGTCTCGCGCCTGCCGCCGCCCCCCCTTTCTTGTTTGGTTCTTCTTTGCCCGCCCTCACCACCATGTACAACTTTAAAAAATGCACACCTTGCCCGTTTCCTCCTCCCTGCTCAGTTCATACGTCAAGATATCGTGGTTTCGGTAGTGCAGCATCAACCTATACCGTCTCGGCATCGCCGGCCTCTGCCGCCGTCCCGACGCCCCGGCGCCTTCTCCCTCGCCCACGACGCCGTCCTCCTGCACGGGACCGGCCGCCATGCCGTGCATGGGGCGCTCGTTGGTTCGGAAGACGGCCTCGTCCGACTGCCGCGGCAGCACCCACTCCAGACGGAGTCCGTGGTGGAGTACCCCGGACTGTTTCTCAATGGGATGCGCCAGCCGCGTGGGGGTGACGAGTATCACGCGTCCGATTGGAGACCCGATGATGATGAGAAACAGTTCTGGGATGTGAATCACCATGCTCAGACGGCTTGTGCCTCGAAAATGGGCTCGCGAGGCTCGACCGGGCGACAGGCTCGGGCCCATCGTTAGAGCAAACGGACACAGTATACCGTACTCGGGCAGTCGCTTCTGATCTGGCTGCGCAAACGTTTGCATTTCAAGTTCCTTCTCGTACATTCGTAGCATGTGATAGCGTTCTGCAAACTTGCCCAGCCCAGAGTCGTGCCCCTGACTATTCTCGTAGTGCACGAAAACGGGTCGTTGCACAAATTTGAGCAATTCCGAAGTACGTCTTGGCGTCACACAAACTTCTCCACTGTGTGGTATGTATGCCATGTTGAGATGAGAAAAAGCATGATCCGTCTCTGCCTTCTTCAAGCAATGCGAGAAGGATGGCGCTGAATCGCACACTCTCTCTGCTGTAGCTGGGCCCACATGGGGGGGGGATTGAGAACCCCCTTCAATGGTGGAGAGTTCGTTGTAAATATTTTGAAGAATCAATTCTGTCTCTGACTCAAAGAGGTCCGCGTCTGGGGGCGGAGTGTCGAGACCGTCATCCGAAGGTACCACCATTTCCACGATACTATTGGCGGCTGGGCCCGCGACTACTGCCGCCGAAATCGAGTCGTCAGTCTGCTCGTTGGCCAAGTCAGGAGCAACATCGCTTTCAAGCGGAACACCGCCACCAGCATTGATGGGATACAACACCTCATCGCTGTCGTCGTCGTCGTCGTCGTCGTCGTCGTCTCCATCTTCATCTTCATCTTCTTCTTCACCTTCGCCCTCATCAACGTCACCGTCCTCATTATTTTCGGATTCATCAATTTCCAAACTTTCTACCATACCCACATCTTGATCGTTCCCGTCATCGACATCGTCATCGTCGTCATCGTCATCGTCATCGTCATCATCGTCCTCGTCCTCGTCCTCGTCCTCGTCCTCGTCCTCATCTACATCCACATCTCCTTCATCTGACTGCTCATCGGCGAACAAGTTGGTACCATGGTCGCTTTGTTCATCAGACATGGCCGCATCATCTGCCACAACAGCAAAGACTCCACCATTGTTCCCAAGGGTGAGCCGAAAGGCGGGACCTTGCATCACCGGCTGTAAGCACGGGTTCTCTGGCAAATCTCGAACGTAGTTGAAGATATTCACCATTGGTTGCGGGCCGGCTTGCGGCTTGGGCACTGTGTCCAAGTCCTTGAATGGCGCACCCAAGAGTTCCTCTTCCGAGTGAACCGTGAGAAAGTTCTTGTTGGCCAAGGCGAGAATGCCCCAACCGCGTGACGATGCAGGCCAAAACTCTTCGCTCTTCAGCAACGGACTAGTGGGTGGCCTCGTCCGAATAGGAGCTTGCTCCGGCTTCCAAATGTCGGCTAGCCACATTGCGCCTTTTATATCAATGGCACTGACCTTTTCGGCGTTGCCGTGCTTGTCGTCCACAAAGCTGATGTTGGGTATGTTGCTGGCTAAATAGCCGAGGGCAATGACAATTCGCCAATTACGAACGCGGCGGCGGACACGGTCTTCGACGCTCCTGCAACAGGAGTCGCAATCGCAATTCTGTGTTTGAGGCCCCGGCGTCTCCAAAGCGGGAGCAAACACGGTTATTTCGGAGCGGTTGGAGCTGACGGCAATCAAGCGCGAGTGCTGGTGTATCGCTATGCCCCATGCTGAGACGCCGACATTTTCCTGGAAGAACGGCTTCGGCGGCTTCCGTCGGCTCACAGCTGGCGACAAAGAGCTGCGTCGCTGTTTTGGGCCCAGAGTATTCGTCGTCGTCGTGGCCGCTGTCGACTTGTTCAACTTGCTAGCAATGTACTCGGCAATGTCTTTCGTGTAGAGGGCCGTCACATCTCCATCATCATGACATGTGACGACTACTTCCTCCTGTCCGAGCCAGCCAACAACCAGATGGTTGATGGTGTGAGGTGCGTCAAAGTCGATATGCCCTCCAACTAGGCGGGCAACGGGGCTTGGATAGGTGCCGATTTGAGCATCGGGATGTCGGGGAATCCTTTGTCGGGGCACGCTCCGCGGAACGTAAACGTATATTCTAGATCGGTAGGCTGTAAAGTACAGCTAAGACATGGAAGGAGGAGAAGCGACATCAGTGACATGCATTCTCAGGTCTGTCATTACGCTCAGCGTGTGGCGAGGGCAACGGCGAGGGAGTCCTTTTTTGGGGAGGGAATAAGTGCACACCAACATTGTACTTTTGCGACAAGGCAGTCAAATTGTTCCGAAAAGGTTGCATAGAGGGAATCAGCTTGTAGATGGACGTGGCCGGGACATGGCCAAACTCGCTGTCCTCGCTGTCGGAAGGGGGCCAGTTGATGATGGGCCATTCGATGCCTTCGGGATCCAAGCTCATGGACATGCGCTCGCGATCGAGAATGGCGCGCTTAGCCTCATGGCCAAACTGCATGCACCCGCGCACCTGGTCAGCAACCGCAGCACAAGCAACAAGGGGCAAGGAAGAAAGAGGATTCTAGCGTCCACGTACCCGGTCCGTCGCCGTCTGGGCATGGCATGCCCCGACAGTGGCCGGACGAAACGGCCGTTGCTTTGCCTCCAGGCTGTCCATGGAGAGGCCCGCCAGACGAGTTTAAGGCATAAGAGAAGGGGTACATGTATGCGTGGGAGAGACGAAGCAACCGATATGGTCGATATGGTCGATATGCGGAAGGGCCAGAGGAGCGGATGGGATGTCCGGCGTTGCTGTGCAGCTTTGGACCAGACGTTGACCCACGATCGAGTGCGACGACTGCGACGAATGCGACGACTGCGACGTCAGAACTTGGAATTCCGGGCGAGCGTCTCGTCACTCTTGGTGGGTGTATCATCGTGTTCCAGCTGCGCGCCTCTCATTGGCGGGATGAGGGACCGGCAGCAATTGGTCATACATATACTGATTGGTTGAGCGCCAAGTTACATGGGGGGTGGAGGGGGGCGACTTTTGGCTTCTCTCTTGTCCCTTTCTTTTTCGCTCTTTTCCCCTCTTATCCCCCCTTTTCTCTATTCCCTTCAACAACAGCATCTCTCGACCGCCACGCACCGACCCCGAGCGTGCTCCTTCAGCATGTACGCCCCGCTAGGTGAGACGGCCAGCAAAGTCGTGTCGGCTCTCGAGCCGTGCGGCAATCGATGCAGCCTCGTGCACTTGCGCCTCAACACCGCTTCTGTTCGACCCGTAAGCAAGCTTGCGACAAGGTTGGTTACCTTACAATCGGCCTGGGCCCTGCACGAATTTTGGCCTCGGTTTTCCCCATTCTCTTTCCTCGTCGTCCGTGGGGCCAGCGTCGATGCGGGATGGGATGGGTGGAGGAGTGTTTTGTGCTTGCTTGCTTGCTTGCTTGCTTGCTTGTTGATCCAGATCAGATCATGGATGGTTTGGTTCAAAAAAGCACTTGCTTTTCCCGCTCGGCCTCCCTAGCGTCACTTCCAGTGACGATTGCTTCCAGGCTACACCTACACGAATGCGTATCATCGCGACGTGTCCGACGAGAACCCATTTCCTACGTCATGTACACAGTGCTCTGAGATCAAGGCCTGCCTGCTCCCCGGATCGGCTCCAGAGCGTTTGAGACAATGTCAGACTCCGCATGGGCTGTGTGTATTCACCCACATAGGAACACCCACGCCCTTCTATCAAAAGTGTAAATGTAACTGTTCATGTTTGTGAAAAAAATATTCGCCAACTAGCAGCCAGTGCTTTCCTGTGGCAGAGTATCAACTCAGCGCTCCGCATAAAACAAACATAGTTTCCTCGACCCAAACTGCGAAATCCAGTGGTAAATAACGTGTGTAGATGCCGTTAACGCCCCGCTTTTAGTCCGCATGAAACGCGGAATGACAACAATGAAAAGCCAAGTCTCTCTTCTCTTGGTAGTAAAAAAGAAAATATGTGCACACTGGCACTTCTTGCCGTGTGAAATTTGTTTTTAAAAGTGCTTTCCGGACTCCACGAATAAATCGAAAAGAGACGGGAAGGATCATATCAACACATACTCGTAACAACAGTTATGGAGATAAGATATGTTGTGACATGCTCGCTGGGGCATCGGGCCAACTTGAGGCAGGCAACATGACCAAGAGCAATCGATAAGCAGCTACACAGGCATTCCGATGTCGTCTATGCCGAGCGGCTTCGCATCTTCACGACATTCCGGCCGTGAAACCATTTGTTTGTGGCCGCATTTAGCTTGCTGAGGCGGCCGAGGACTCGAGAACGACTTCGCCGGTGCGTGATATCGTGCCGTCCGTCCAAAAAAATCGGGCGTTCTTTGTCCCGATGTAGGGGATCTTGCCAGTGGAAGTGGTGTTACCACGGCACTAGAACCCCTCGAAAGCATTTCGTACGAACGAGAATGACGTGGATCTTTCTTGTCCTCATAGCGCGCGTCCACTGATACGAACTCTCTCTGCCTGTTATTGCGGCACAGCATTGATCTTAACAATTCATACCAAGCAGTAATCATGGAAATGCGCCCCAAAAGGAAAATGAGCAAAATACCATTCAGCTGTCATGTTCGATTAGCAAAACTAATCCAGTAATTAAATAGTAGTGTAGGTGAAGGTCAGGGGAAAGCCGACTGCCGAAAGAGGAAAGGGAAAGAGGAAAGGGAAAGAGGAAAGGAAAGGAAAGAAAGAAAAGAAAAGAAGAGGGGGGCCGGGTTAGGTTTGGACGAACCCCGAGTAAGAGCAATACAGCCGAAACTGTGGCCTCATTTACAACAATGGAGCTTGCTTGATCAAGACATGCGTTCTTGTCTCCCGACGAACCGATGAGGCAAGTAACCCAATTTTCAGCGACCATTGGATCGCTCGTCACAGACTGCACGACATTGTCTTGGAACACAAAAACAACCGAGAAGAAGATGACATCAGTAATGATGATCAAGACAATGGCAATACCCCGCCACTGGAGAGCGACGACACGTTTCACACGACGATAAGCCTGCCGAGGCGACACAGTTCGAACGCTACTCGTGTAGGCGGGCAAGCTTGATCTTTCGCTCGATGCAGATGTGTCGTATAACGAGGCCAGGTAGACCCTGACGCAATAACCAAACGTTGCAAAGGTGAGAATGACGGTCGCTCCGGCGAAGATGAGTAAGGGAATCCACAGATCTGCCAGACTGTTCTTGTGGTTGATGTGACACGTTGGCCCGAAACGGAATGAGACACCGCTGAAGACGAGGACGACAGTGATTCCCAGCAAGGGAACGCCCCAGCCAACGGCTTGTGCGAAGAACATGAATCTTTGTCCCACCAGAACTTGCCAACAAATCTGAAGATGGAGCGACAGTGATCGTAGGAAAACCCACACGACGCCGCACCAGCCTCCCAAAATCAAAAGACTTCCAGATAAGCCGCACAATTTGCTGCTCAACATGCTGTGCGGAGTGATGCTGTCGTAGCACTGTTCCGATTGAGTAGCCATGGGGACAACAAATCCAAGCTAGGGTTTCGGGCTTAGTATATTTTCTGAGCCATGTGCACAGCTGATAGCTGCGAGAAGAGTTGCGCAGACCTACATTCATCAGCAACACGCCCAAGGTCAGGCAGACACTGAGATAATGCCTGTTGGTCTTCTCGATCGGTAAGGCTGCCCACGAAATCAAGAGGTAGACGCAACATATTGCACTAGCAGCTGCCACCCAGTTGGCCGCTGTTGTCATGATACCGAAACTATCCGGATAAACCCAGGCGCCCATAGGGCATGGTAGACAACATTTCAGGTCGTCTGTAACTTTTTGGCATAGGCGACCGTCGACAACTACAATTTCACCAGTCAGCACATGCGCAAAGATGAGTGAAGTTGACCTTGAAGGTGACATTTCTGCGTACATCCTTTGCTGTTCGAAAACAAATTCGAATCAAGAAACGGTGGGGGGCACAGATTGACCCCTGTGAGATTTACCATTCTACTCAAGGTTCAGAGAATCGACGTTGTAATAAAGTGTTTTCCTTTTCTTCTGTATGTTAGATGCGGCCGAAATAATTCGTGAAAAGCGAACGGTTTCAAAGTGGCGCCAGCCGGATGTCGTCTCGTCCAAAATTTATGTGTGGTGGGACATTCCCGAGTAGGGTTTCAATGCGATTCCTAGTGAAAGCATCCGAGTGCTTGAGCGGCCAGCTTCTTGATTGTGTTTCTGATTTTTAGGTCCTCAACTGTTCCTTGATTGTGAAAATCGGGCAGAGTGCACGAAGCGGGACGGCAGCCGAACCGCGCACTTGACGGACCAAAGATAGAGAAATAATGATAAAAAGGAACGAATTGCTGGTGTGCTTACGACCATTCGATGAGAGGCATAAATTCGGTATTCAAGACGGGCGGAATCATAGAAGAGTCCGGACCAGGTGGGTTTGAGCTTGAATGAATTCAAGAACAGAACAGTATAACAGGTGCAGTTCTGCCCCGCAGAATGGAAGCGAGGAGAGTATACGCAATCAGGAGAATGCAGAGACCGGACGACTCATAAGCCAGCCACCAGCTCAGATGGGGAGGGTGACCGGGTCATAAAGTACTTACTCAGGATTTAGCATGGTCTTGTTACGAACAACTGCATGAAGTGGGTGTGTGTCTTGAACTACAAGTTACTCGCCTGGTTTCCTTGTGCTCCATGTCCACACCCCATGGCATCATTGGCGTGGACGCTGGAGGTTTTCTAGCCATGAGCCGCGACCCTGGGACATCAGCAAATGACCCCAGTCAGTAGCGCATGGACGACTCAAGAGCTGGAAACTGTCGCTTCTAGGGTCGATACGGGGAGGGGTTGTCGTCAAGATTCATGAGCATGCATTTGTTGGATGGCCGGAGTATTCGAATCTGGAGCCCGGGGAAAGAGGCCAAGGAGGCCAAGGCGCTGAGCACAACTTGGCCTCGCATTTGCGAGCGAGGATTAACCCGTCCCCGAGACTGGTGAGGCAAGGATCGCGCCCAGTCAGGGTCTGCCTCCATGGTATCTGGCATGGGCCGGCCGGGTTCCGGGCTGCACATCTGCAAGGCCTGCAAGAAGCCTGCAAGAGACCTGCAAGAGACGCGTACAATGGATGCCTCCCGTCCCGTCCTTGACCACCTTAACAGATGGGGCCACTTGCCAAGCCTATCCAGCTCGACGTTGACAGAGCTTGTTTTCCATGCTGACGACTCACGCTGGGATTGGCTCTCTCCATGCTCCGAATCGTGCGCTAGGGACCGAACGGCTCGATACGGACGGGGGATTCTAGGGGCTGATGTCCAACGGGCTTGAGTTCTGAGCCTTATTGTCCTGGACTGGTGGACGGACAGTGACACAACATCCGAGCATCTCCAATCGCGGGTTAGGACTTGATCTTGTTGACCTGTTGAGGGATGGACGTGGCAAGCTGACGGCACTGCAAGGCAAGGCAAGGCAAGGCAAGGCAGAAGCCGGACGCGGCGACGAAGTACATTGTACATACCTGCCTGCAGTACCAGCCTAGGTACCTATAAGTGGTATGTACTGTGCGTATGAGCCGGAAACGAGAAAAAAAGGAACAAAAGAAGCCCCAAAGATGCTGGGCATCATATGATACTTGGTAGAGAGGGGCTGGCGTATGCTGGCTAGACTTTTTGGCGCAGCGGCGGCGGCGGCAGCAGCACGGAATGCCTTGCATGGCGGGTTGCAGGTTGCAGATACCGCCAGAGAGGGGAGAGCGAGAGATAGAGTCCCAGTCGATACACGTTCCGGGAAGCAGCTGCCCAGCAAGCAGCCGGCTCCACCACGAAATGGACGGGATTGGCAAGGGACACTCGTGGTAGCGGGTCCAACAGCAGCCAGCATGCAGGGGAAGGCAAGGGAAGGTAAAGGAACTGAAGGCAGGGGAAGGCAAAGGAAGGCAGAGCAGGGCAGGCCCTGAGCCCCTTCACCTGACGCCAGGGGTGCAGTGCAGCCAATAAGAGGCCAAGTTTTGGAATTTTCAGTCGACGCCTTTGCATCCCGCGAATAAGCACGCTCGGTGAAGCTTCGTAGTAAGGCCGATGCTTGAAGAAAAACCCTCATGGACGGCATATGCTACCTTACTTTACGCAAGTCTACCTCTACCCAAGTACCCACGTACCTGTGTACACTACATGCAGTACATACAGTACTTAGTATGTAGGTACCCGCATACTTACATACATGTACAGCAAAGCACGCCCTTCCCGACCCGTCCTCACCAGCATCGGTCCGCGGCTGGTCAGCAGCCCGCTCTTTCGTCCCTCTCGTGTCCTCGCTACGTGTCTCTGATGATCGGCTCGCGAGTCCCGCTTGACGCAAACATCGTCGGAGCACGTCATGGGCCGTTGGGCCACACGTAAGTACATACTGCATCGCCTGAAAGTGTGAACACCGCTCCGCACCATGCACGTACCGGGACAACGTGTGGAGGACTGGGCTCTGCGACCAGCAGGGTGACACAATCATCAGCCAAGCAAGGGGTCATGCTGGGTGATGGCATTGCAGATGTGCCGAGAGATGATGGCCAGTGCCAGCAGAGTTCCGAGCAAAAGACCCCGTATCCGACTCGGCTGCGACTCATTATTTCTTGAGAAAATTTCTCCACGAGATTCGGCTGAACATGGCCCGCAGGGCTGTTGGCTCAACAAAGCTGTTGAAAGCCGAGTTTTTGGCCCAGTAGATGCCAGAAACTGCCGACTTTTACTGTAGAAAGGCCTTGGCCAGACGGATTCGAGGCAACGTGACGTGAGAGCGGAATTTCTTGGTTGCTCGTGTTCCACCACGCCGAGCACGGTACGTCGTATCGGAATCGAAATCGTGATCCTTTCTGTCCCGCTTTTTCTTTTCTTTTCTTTTCTTTTCTTTTCTTTTCTTCTTCTTCTTCTTCTTCTTCTTCTTCTTCTTCCTTTTCGTTTCTTTTTCTTTTTTTTAATCTCAACCTCTGCAAATGCATCGGCGTCTGGAAAGAGGCCCCTCCTCCCCCCCCCCCCCCCCCCCCACTGTGCTGGTGGCGTGACGAGCAAGGCTCCATTCGGTCCCGGCCCTGACTGTTCGATCTAAGACAATTCGAGTGGTCGGGTTTTCGCAATCGGAGCCGATTTCCTTTTTGCTTTTTTCTTATTTTTGGGGGGGGTTTTTTTTTTCTTCTTTTTCTTCAACGCCCGGTCCACCCTACTGTTTTACTTGCCTGGTCCTACGTTACACAAGGACACGATGTGTACAATGGATTACGGGGAATCCCAGACCCTTTCAAGCCAAAAGTATACGTAGCAAGATTGATGCGCGCGATTCCGATCCTTTGTTGTATTCGGAAGCAGCAAGAATTGGATCGTAAAATCGCAGACTGGCCGTAAATGGAGGGAGGATGCACTGGCAGGGCTGACAGGACCGACAATGGACATCTAAACGTTGCCGTCGAAGGCCATCACACCGCATGCCGGCGACGCGGAGTCTGCATCGTTTTGGTATTCCTGAGTCGACGTCTTGCGCCAGACTGGATTTTGGAATCATGTGCGCGTCTGGTGCAATCCACCAGCCGTCAGCGTTCGTGACGGCTGATTGATCCATCTGCAAAGGCACACACTAGGTACTAGGTAGATAGGTACTTACTTGGGTACCTGCACGTATCTTCCCACCTAGATACTGCCTAGCTGTGCTTATTTACCTACTCACTAGGCACCTAGGTAATAAGTACCTAAGTAGGAAGTATGTTGGTTCATCCTCACCTTGCATATTTGCCACTGACCGCCGGTCGAGCGATAGATGTCGTGCCTCGGCCTATGCATCTACCCTCCACACCCACCAACCACCTGAAGTTGGAAACACAGAAGAGACAAAAGAGGGGTTTTCTCGCATGAGCAGAAAAGTGCTTTGAAAAAAAAAACCCGAGGTGGTAGTAGGTACAAGCTGCATTGCTTGGCAGCATGAATCGTCGCGCCGGCCGCGGATTTTCTACCATTGTGCGGAATGGAGGCTGTGCGGCACACCTCTGAATTCCACGGCATGTTTTCGGACACATGTACTTCTTGGTTGTGTCCAACGGTGTTCAGTAGCAATGCGAGAAGTCATGAATAGGGCATTGCTTGTGGCAGCTTTGTATCCAGACGTCCTCTACATTGGTAGGTACTTCGGTACTTTGGTGCTTAGTATGTGCACAGCACTTAACTTAAGGTACTTACAGTATGTACATGCTACGTAGGTACCTAATGAAGTAAGTACCAAATATGTACATGCATTCAATGTACGCACAAACAAGCATGCGACAAATATCTGCAGCACAATTCTTCTCTCGGTCCATCCAGACCTTAGCAGCGGAGCGTCTCTTTTTGACGCAGCTTTATCAGCACAGCAGCAGCCGAAAGGGTCCTCGAAGCCCCAGTATCAATATCCATTCATGAATGAGCACCGCAACCAGCCAAAGCACGTGAGGATTCGTGTCCTCTATTTGAACGTCGTCCGATGCCACCGCAAGTGCCGAGGACACGGTTGGAGCGGATGGAGCCATTGCAAGGGCTACAAAAGAGATGAGGGTCGGTCGCAAAAACGGATATCATTCCATTACATGAATGGGTGCCGTTAGCTTCCTCGACATGGCATTGGGCAACGTGTACCAAGAAGGTCTGTGCGGACCGTTTGACAACATCGTCTCGTCTCAATCGGTTCGCGTCGGCAGGCACTTGACCGAGCATCTCCAACTTGCCACAGAACTTGCCTGGCGAATGCTGAAGACACAGTTGTCGCCATGGTGTGGAGAGCGATTTTCGCATGTTCTGCTCATTCATTGCTACCGATACCAGGTAGCTGCTGTAGGCACTTTTCTCAACTACATCAGATTACTGGGCAGGTACGTCGACTTTGTCAGATAGGTTTCCGCGGTTTTTGGGAAGAAAAAAAAAGCCCATCGACTACAACGTCCATTCGGCCAGCTTAGCTAACCTGTGTTGGTCAGTTGGTCAAGCAAAAATGAGAGTGCCGTTTCCTGCTGTCGTATCGGATTTCTCATGTACATACATAATTGCTGACTGCACAATGTCCCAAGGCAATTGATTCACGAGGTCTAGCCAGACGGTGCAATGTCGGTCGGCTCGCGGCGCACACAAATTGGGTCAATTTCTGTTCGTCCACGGACGCCACGGACGCCACGAACGGACTGGGCGGGATCACCCGCATCCATCAAGCTTAAGCTTGGGAGATGGACAGCCGGGGGGTGTCAGATTGCTCGCGGAGCAATTCCTGAATCCTGGCTAGGCGCGTGTCATGGCTTCCCGCCACCGGTGCCGCTTCAACCTTATTAGCTGGGCCTGGGAGGACGAGCCGAGGAAGAAGTTCCAGAAGTCCTTGGTGATGATTTTCCCCGACGAATCCGCGCCCCGTCACGGGTCCTTTTGATCCGTGGAGCCACACCGGTCACTTCTTTTGATCATTCAGGGCCGGTTCAACGCCCCCATTCTCGGCGCTTCCACCTTCCGCTGGCCAGTATGACATGTGTGCTTGCCGGGGAATACGTGCGCCTCCAAATGCCTACCTACCGACCCCCGGTGTATGTAGGCAGGTGGTGTGCTTCAAGTATCGGGTCTTGGCTTGGGCCCGTGAGTGTTAATCGACCCTTTCCGGTCCTGACGTGCATGTCCGATCAACACGATTATCTGCTGCGGATGTTTTACTTGGCATAGTATAGAGTACACCAAGCGAATGGTCATGTACGCGCAGTACCTGCTATGGAAAGAACAGACGGGGCAACTTTGGAGTACACAAAACGCACAGCAGCAAATTTTTGAACGCACAGCAGCCACCATACCTGACCGAAACAAACGAGGTGTCTGATGACATGTGCATCTTGCCATCATGGTCGACTTGATCGCAGACTATGAGTTGGCGGCTCTGGGGGTTTTACATGCCTTTATATACATGACAGCCTCTACATGCCTTGTTCCGTGCCCCTGCGCCTCCCGACTCCTCCGTCGTGGCCGATGAGGGCGTTCATGCTGACAGTATCCGCTAGCCTGTTTTTTTCCATGACGGGCTTTTTCGGAGTATTGCTAACCGGGCGGCTAGGAAATTCTAGTCGGGCGGCCGCCCTATGTTTGACCAATTAGAAGCCCGCCTTCCAGCGTCGAGACGGTTATTCTTGCAACGCAGCCAGAGGGAACGCAGCTAAAGGTAACACAGCTAGAGGCAATACAGCCGGCGGGAATTTAATTGCGTTACGCTGCAGTTGATATAATATATTTTTTATGCCTCAATTAATACCTTTAGGTTTCTGAGGGTTCTACGCGCTGTAGTCTTTTGCGTCCCATCATCATCCGGATAAAAGCGGACACATTCACTCGCGAGACGTCCCTCGGCTTCGCCACAACCATGACGCCACTCTCCGTTGCACTAAAAAATGGATGTGATCACATCACTTTAATCAGCGCTGGTAGGTACCCTTATATGGCAACAGTTATGAGCCCGGCTGTTGCACTAAAAAATGGATGTGATCACATCACATTAATCAGCGCTGGTAGGTACCCTTATATGGCAACATAATCCATCCCTTTGGCGTCAATGAGGTCACGGAACCCACACCTACAGAAGTACATATGTATGTACATAGAGTGTATTTATTCTTCCTGCGTCTTATCTATATTAACTAACGTAGCGCGCTGTACCAAGAGGGTCTTAGCGACTTCTATTATAATGTGTTTCCTGGAGAGAATTGCATTTGGAATTACCCTTCCTTTAGCCTGGTTGATTGGCTCACGAGCCCTTTCGGTACCTCATTGGCGCCTTTGCGCACCCAAAGAGATGATTAGAGGACCCCTACGGACGAGTCGCACACCATGTCGTGTCACACCTGTAGTAGAGCATGATGTACTCGCCATCTAATGAAGGATGCTATCTATGTTAAGTACATACAAATGTGTACAGTAGATAGGCTAGGCATCTCTAGCGAGATGCCCGAGATATGAGGCTAAATACTTGGGTAGCGCTGTCCGAGGATTCCGGATGGCGAGATTAGGCTTGGAGGAAGCCGGCAATGCTGCGATGTGCAGTATGTTGTGTTTACAGCACAAGCCCTAGGATTCCCACAACGTATCCCGCCTATTGCATAGATACCTCTTATTTACACATAGCTTCCACCATATAACAGTTACGTGGTGGAAGCCATATATAAATAGGGGGTATTTACGTACTAGCGGGATACGTTGTAAGGTTATAAAGGGGAATATACATGCACAGATAGGTGGTTAGGTGCATGTAAGTGCGAAGTTGTTGTCTACATCTAGGTTGTGGGAATCCTCCGTTAAATAGGAGAATCCCACGGGACCGTAACAGTAACAGTCACCCCTGCTTTGGCAGATTGAGAGGTGATTAATGGTCATCGTTATACTGGCTGACCCCGGAACCCCCGGCGACAGCACATGTGAGCCCAAGGGCATGTTTACTTACTACGTAAGACACAGGGCCTTTCTCTTCTTCTTCTCTTATTCACAATATACTAACCTTCTCTACAGTGCTATAACTACAAAGAAGGTCCTTTCCAAACTCCAAGGTTCACTGATGGGCTTTCCACTTCGGGCTCCGCTACGCAGTACGCCCAAATTTGCCCGGATGGGCCCGTAACCGGTGTCATCTTTTGCGCCATGGATAACCCACCAGATGGAGCATCTTCTGCCCCGAACGGGGAGAAGATCCCACCAGTAACAGGAAACCAGCCTAAAACTCTTCCTTCTGAAGGTTATCCTCACGAACAAGGGCGGATAAAGGGACCTGGAATGCAAAGATTTAATTTAGAATAACAAACAGCTTTGGCTCTCTTAGGGTCTTTAGAGGTTTTAGATTTCTCCTTCAGCTTTTGAAGGCTACAAAGATTCTATGTACAGTCCACCCCTTGAATTATTTTACACATTGTATTGCAGAGGTGATTCTTCTGCGGGGGAAATTACGAAGATACAAGGTGGTCTAGGGTACCGGTAGAGATGACGGTTGCTTTGAACCATGTGAGCATGCAAAGCCGGCCACGGCGGTTTGCCACGAGGACGTCGTGCGGAAATGGGCCTGCGCACTCTTCGTAGCTGGGACGAACGACTGGGCAAGCCATCCGACGTCGCATGGACGTCGCATGGACGTCGCATGGGTGGACAATATGTCGGACATGTGTTTGATGGAGGGAAAAGGGGGGGGGGGGGGTGTCGCTCCCTCATCTCTTTTCGGCCAGACGAAACATCATCATCGACAGGGTAGGCACGTTCTCTCGGATACTGGCCGCCGAATTCCACAAAGACGTGCGGGCCGAATACGGAGTGTACAGGGAAGCCGCGGGGTCAAAAAAAAAAAAAAAGAAAAAAAAAAGAAGAAGAGAAAACGAAGCCTGTGACGCGATGATTGTCTTCTCGAACCAGAATGGAATCATCCATCGTTTCTCGTCCTTGCCAGCCGGGAAATAGAATTCGAGATGAAACACCAGGGACCTCTGCATCATCAAAAACCCCTCCCCAGCCATCTAAAAAAACCTCGGAAACGGAAAGCGGGCTGGTTTGGAAGGGGTAGGTAGCAATGGGCTTTGGAAAGTCGTGTTTCTGATGCAGGCGGTCCTTTTATTATTATTATTATTATTATCTTATGTCTTCCTCGTTCCATCCCCCCGAGGCGTAGTATTCGGGGCTCGACATGCCCGATCCCGCAATCCACGGTCCGGAGATGTTACATGTCGCGCTCATGCAGTCGCGGAATGGGCTGCTGCTTTCTGACGATGACACGGCCGGTTTTTGCCATGGTGGCTGGTTGTGTGCGCAAACCGATGCACGTGTCAAATTTGTTTTATAAATCGTCACCACCCCCCCCCCCCCTTCCCTCTTTCTCCCGTCCCCACTCCCGGCAAGCTGCGTGTTCCGTCTTGGACGCGCACACTCGACGAGACAAAAACCTCGCACGCGGACCCCGACTAACGAGAGCCGTTGTCGACGAAGCCGGGATTTTCCAGCGGGCCCATCTGGCGGACCAGGGCAAGGACAGAGCGAAACCAGAGCGAAACCAGAGCGAAACCAGAGCGAAACCAGAGCAAAAGAAAGAGGGAAAGAAAGAGGGAAACCCAAGGGAGACTAGAGCGCAGTATTTTCCCCCTGCAAAAGACGTACATCGAAATACCTACGGGACAGCGAGCGGTTCCTGTCCCCTTGGAGCACATCGGGCATCCGCCATCATCATCGTCATCATCGTCATCCTCCTCCCGCACGAGATGCCATGTCTCGACCACCTCTGCAAACCTCTGCAAACCTCCTTCTGGCCACCGGCTCCGCCCCTTCGACGGTGCGCATCAACAACATCCAATCCACCATCCAAGGACCCCATGATGCCTGGGGCCGGCCCAACCGCGCGCAGCCCATCTCCGTCTCCGTGACGGTCCACCTGCTCCACGCCTTCGGATCGGCTTCCGCCTCCGACGCCCTCACCCCCGACACGGTCCACTACGGCCTCCTCAGCAAAGCCATCCTCTCGACACTCGACACCCTCCGTTCCGGCCCCCGCGAGGCGCTGTCTCTCCCGGTCGTGCTGGCCAGCATCTGGACTGGTCTCACCGGCCAGGAGCTCTTTGCCTCGGCCAGCGGCACGAGCAGCGCCGACAGCACGCCTTTCCTCCGACTCGCGTCCCTCAAGAGCCTGGAGCTCAAAGTGTCTTTGCCGAAAGCCAGTCTTCAGGGCCAAGGCGTCAGCTTGACGGGGCACGGAGTCTTTGAGGACGGCGCCCTCGTCATGAGGGGCCTGGCGCTCGCGCTGCATGACTTGCGCGTGCCGGTTCTCATCGGCGTGAATGACAACGAGAGACTGGCAAAGCAGGGTGTGGTGGCGAATGTCGAGGTGGAGAGGTTTGATGACGGGAGAGATAATTACTGCAATCTGGAGAGCGTAGTCGTGAAGGTACGTTCCATGGTGATTCTCTTGTATATACCTTTCGAAAGAGCTTTCGGTGGTCTCCGACTTGCCCCCTTTCCCCTCCCCCTTTTTTCTCTCCCTGTTTTGAGCATCAAATCCACGTATTTTATTTCATTTTATACAAGTAAATGTTTCACCATGCAAGCTCCTCACTCAAAGTATCATGATTGTTTCTTTATTCTTCTTCTTCTTTTTCCTCTTCTTCTTCTTCTATACATGTTTTACCCTAAAAAGAAACCATTTTCCCAACAGACAATGACCGTGGTTGACATTTGTTCTTGGTGCGTAATGGCAGGCCATGACGAGTTCGTCCTTTGAAACAATTGAGGCGTTGCTGGGGGACCTGGCTGTCCGTATGACGGGCTACCTGAAGAAGAGGCACGTCGCGCCCGAGGATGGCAGAGGGTGGCACCTGCGCATTGCGGTTGAGAAGCCCATTGCCGTAGTTTTTGCGGACGCGCCGTGCGTGGAGTTGAAGATTGGGACAAATGATGTCGCCAGCTAACGGGTTGGTGTTTGGCTACTTATGCGGGAAGAAGTGACTATACCGCGGAGGAAGAGACATTTCTCCCCCATGTCTGTCATACAATGCCACACTCTCTACTACAAGTCGGTCTTGTCACACTGAGGCACATCACCATTGGTGATTTCAAGAATAAAGCCGGGGTCTGGGTCAAACATCATGACGTGAAAGTGCTCAACGGCTTCGATGGACTTGAGGCTGGCCCAGTTCTTGAACCACAACACCTGCACCACCCAGGGTCCCCCGGTCAGTCGCTGCCTCGAAATGATGTCCGCTCCCTGAAATCAAGAGCATCATTGCATTAAACAGTGAGGAAGAAGCAAATCAAGGAATCGAGAGTGCAGGAGGGCAAAAAAAAAAAAAAACAAATCTCGAATCAGTCATCACTCACATGCTGCGCGGGCAGCCGAGACCGAAACGTCCTCGTCACAAAGTCGTCAACCTCGGCCCGGGCCTCATCGGTCAAATCCCCCGTCCGAGGGTCCGTTACGAGCTCAAATTTCGTCCACACGACGAGGTGAACAATGCGCTTGTCGATGCCGTAGGGCCAGTCGTTGCAGAGAATCTTGACGTCATCTGCATGTTGGAACGGCGCGCCACGGGACTGGATGGGTGTTTGCCAGCGCAGGCGTTCCTTGAGGATGAAGGCGGCGATGCTGCCGTACCGCCTTGCCAACTGGAAGGTGAATGCCTTGTAGCGCCGCAGGTCCGAGGGGATTCTCTGGAACAGCTCGAGCCTGTTTGTGTCGATGATGGCCGTGACGTCCTCCCAGGTGAGGACCCTGAAGGCTGCGTCGGGAGTGCCGATGATGCGTTGGTCCTTGGCACTGAGGCCGACGAGGAACGGGGGACATTCCGCCGTCAGTTGGTTCTGCGGACAATTCACCTGCCAAAAGGGGACGACGACGTGGAGGGATCCCATGGCTGGAGGTCGGCGATGAGGTCTTTTGACGACGGAGAGGGGGAGGGGGGGGGTGTCGGATGTGGTTTGGTGTTTTATCGGTCAAGGCGGCTCCGGAGGGAGTGCCCTGCCTACAAGTCTCTTTTGGACTCGGCTCAACAGGATCGCCGCAGACGTGAAGATGCGAGGCCTGAGAAATCGTGCGATCAATGGCAAACAAGCACAGGCACGGGATAGACAGCGGAGGGGCGGGGCGGGGCGAGGCGAGGCGAGGCGGAGGAGGAGCAAGTGGACGATTTCACACACGCATCATGACTGTCCTCCTCATGCACGTATCGGACGGGAATACGCGAGACGGGAAAGACTCGGCAGCGAGAGAGATACAGGAATGCGTGATTGGATGTTGTGGGAATGCACCATACGCTGGCCTGTGTTGCAAAGGTCTTGAGGTTTGGGGAGGAAGTCATCAGTCCAATGGTGGTACGTCGGTCGGTTCATCGTCGGGCGTCGGCAATGCCAAGCCAAACCGTCTGGAGTCACCACGGGCCATTGATCTGCCAGCTGGCGGTGGCGTCGTAGCGATGAGCATTGGGCAGGGCGTTGTGGCGTAGGACGGGAACTCGGAGCCGCTTACATTGGGACGTACATGAGAAGTACCTACTAGTAGTACCTAAAGTCTGGATATACTTTTGACTATTGCTTTCCCGTCCATTGCACTTTGTAGCGTGCTTTGCCCAAGTATACATGTACGTATTTGCAGTGGCATGCGAGGCCTATTCAAACGCTTGCAGGTGTCCAGGGCCACGATATCCAGTGCCAGCTCCACGTGTCCACGACAAGTATATATTTTATGTACTTGGGTAAGTAGGTACCTAGGTAGGTGGTCGCAGTGGGTCGCAAGTGATTCCGGAACTTTTCCCATCAAAATGCCATGGCAGAATGTTTCGGGATGACCTACCTGTACCTGCACGCACTGTACGAGACTCGGCTCGGGGCGGAAACATTGAAACACGAGAAAAACAAGAGGAGCAGGATCCTTTTTTGGAGAACCCTTCCCCACCCCCTCTTTTTTTTCCCCGTTTTCTCTCGACACTCTGCCTGCACAGCCTCAATAACTTCAGCCGTCTTCACCAACAATGTCGCATCCGCTTGCCTGCCAAGAGACCCTGCGCAGATTACATCCGGGTTCAAGCACGGCGTGTGGCGGGCGTGCAACGTGCCTCGCAAACGACGATAACGCCGAGAACAAAAAAAAGTGGTTTCTATTTTTACAACCAGTGCCTGGCGGGTCGCAACACTCCTGACGGGCCCCCTTCACGGTAGTTCTCGCACGATGGGCGTGATTGCGCGGATGGGTGGATGGAGCTACCAGGGACACGACATTCGGAGACGGCCCCCTTTTCCCACCCCCCTGAACATAGTGGCAGGAGAGGGATTCGACACACGAGAAAACGTAGACGGTCCAATCGTGTGTGGCCATGAGGTTGGGTCGTCGCTCTTTTCCGTGGAGCCAAGATAAATGAGCTGCGCGTCAGTTGATAAGATGGACTAGATCGAAATTGCATGGCTTCATTGCCACGAGAATCGAATCCACCTAGTACGCCTGCTGATCCATCGCGACATCTTGATTGCCGGGGCCTACCCTTGTTCTGTTGGAGCACAGCTTGGTTCGTCACTTTGCTTGTCGTAGGACATTCGAATGGTATCGGTATTGTCTGATGGAAGCATGCCGCACCATGCTTTTCATGAAACGTTGCGCTGGAGACACATCAACGGCGATGCAATTCGCTTCGTCATGGATGCCTCACTTGCTTGCCGCCACCTCGTCGCTCCTTTGCTGACAAGAAAAAAGAAAAAGAAAAAGAAAAAAGCCGTTCCGAACCCGCGTCGCGCTGTGCTGCCCTTGGCCACCCTCTCTGACGTCAGGACAAGCCTCGGCGCCCCCCTCTTTGTGCTCCGTAAACGTTGGAGCTTTCTGCTTTTCTGGTTGCGGTTGGCCCATGGGTCCTCGGAAGCCTGAGAAGCTTGCTTTTTTTTTTCTTGTATCGTCCGGTTTGTTGGGAGGTGACGGAAAAGAATAGAGCGTCGGCCCGGCAAGGGCGGATTATATGACCAGCCAGGGATGGAATAATATCATATTAGTAACACGAGCTTGTTGCGCGCCTTGTTGGTAGGAGCATCCCCTTTTTTTTTTTTTTTTTTTGGATCGTCGCCGCCTGCTCCTGCCGTTACGGTACCTCCCTCCTCATGCCCTGCTCCTGCTACTGCTCCTGCTCTGATCAGTCCACCAGCCAGGAGCTCTGAAGCTAATGCCCGAGCCCCACCATCCTGCCCCACCTTCTCCTGGCCGTACTTGTTGGCGACAACGTCCTCATCAGGCCTCCTCTTCCTCCATCATTTAGCCCCTTTGCCCTTCCAAATTGTTCTTCGTGATTGAGTCCCTGTAAAGGTCTTGTCTGCTCACAACTCGGAACGCACCACCCGTCGTTCTGCAACAGAATCCTCATCACCCTCCATACACCCCGATTTTCCGACATCAACACAGACACAATGGCCGGCGTTGTAAAGAGCGATCTGCCTACTCTCCTCAAGCCTGAGGATAATGGCTTCGAGAAGCGCCACCACGGCAAGACTCGCAGCCACATGGTGAGTAAGACTGAAACTGGTTTCCTTTCTGGATTTCTCACAGCTTGTGTACTGCCATGGCACGGCTTCAATTTGTTTGCTCCCTACCCTTCCTGCGTCTGTACCGTTCAGCTCCAACACCATCTACGCTTCGTTTCGTGCTTGTATATGGCTTGCCAGCGACTTCACCTCCGGCAAGCTGTCCAACACGCCACAAACTTCCATGACGACCGGGCTATGCGTCTTGATTACTCGACTACCAGTCTCTCCAGTCTTTCATCAAGTTGCTTCCCCTGATTCTGAGAAATGCTTGGCTATCGGGCGCAATTGCAACATGTCCGCGGGGACGAGACTCCATTAAGATCGGATGCCATGTGACTCTGGCTCGAGATGTTGGCAGCGGCACGCTGCCCGTTGTCACTGCATTCGTAGCATTCTCATATGTCCAGTGCCACGATACAAACGTGGCTTGATCCTCCGGTCCTGTTCGATATGTTGGATCTGGCCAAGATTACATATAAGATGGACAGTTGGTGGTGCTCTCTGGGCTTCATCTTAGACCTATTTGCTTGGCAAGCTGCCATTTCATTTCCAACATGATGTGTTTCTCGCGTAATCGCAAAAAGAAGAAGAAAACGGCTAATTTTGCCCCTGCAGGCCTTTGAAAACACTTCGACCAATGTTGCGGCTGCTCAGATGCGCAATGCTCTGACCAACCTCGCCGAGACTGTTGAGGATCCCAACGATAAAAAGGTAGCGTACACCTTGTCGAGAGAGTCAAGACGCGCAATTTCCATTTCGGGTTTCAGCTGACTTTTGACATTTCTCTCCCGTCGTGCCAATAGCTTTTCGAGACAGAGATGGACAACTTCTTCGCTCTCTTCCGTCGATATCTGAATGACAAGGCCAAGGGCAATTCCGTGTATGTTGACCGCAGCCAAGGTGTTTTTTAAAAAAAAAGACGGGAGTAAAAAAAGGGGAGGAAGGAGGGGCATGCCTGGTAGCTGGACATGATGGGAAAATATGCTAACAAACAATCGTACACAGTGACTGGGAGCGAATTGCTCCTCCAGCCCAGGGTCAGGTTGTGGACTATGAGGACCTTGCCAACTCGGAAACTGTCAACTTCCTGAACAAGCTGGCGGTTTTGAAGCTCAACGGCGGTCTGGGAACATCCATGGGCTGTGTCGGTCCCAAGTCCGTTATCGAAGTCCGTGATGGCATGTCCTTCCTCGACCTCTCAGTCCGTCAAATCGAGTTCTTGAACCGAACGTACGATGTCAACGTCCCCTTCCTCCTCATGAACTCGTTCAACACCAACGACGATACGGCAGCCATCATCAAGAAGTACGAGGGCCACAATGTCGACATTCTCACCTTCAACCAGTCTCGATACCCCCGAATTTACAAGGACTCGCTTCTGCCGGTCCCCAAGGATTTCAAATCGCCCATCTCGGAGTGGTATCCCCCCGGCCACGGCGACGTCTTCGAGTCACTGTATAACTCGGGCATTCTCGACAAGCTCCTGGAGCGTGGCATCGAGATTATCTTCTTGTCCAACGTGGACAACCTGGGCGCCGTGGTGGACCTGCGTATTCTCCAGCACATGGTTGAGACCAAGGCCGAGTATATCATGGAGTTGACCAACAAGACCAAGGCCGACGTCAAGGGCGGCACCATCATTGATTACGATGGATCGGTCCGCCTTCTCGAAATCGCCCAAGTTCCCAAGGAGCATGTCAACGAGTTCAAGTCAATCAAGAAGTTCAAGTACTTCAACACCAACAACATCTGGCTCAACCTCGAGGCCATCAAGCGTGTTGTGGAGAATGATGAGCTCGAGATGGAAATCATTCCCAACGGGAAAACCATCCCCGGAGACAAGAAGGGCGAATCGGACATCTCCATTTTGCAGCTCGAGACGGCTGTCGGCGCCGCGATCCGCCACTTCAAGAACGCCCATGGCGTCAACGTTCCTCGTAGACGCTTCTTGCCCGTCAAGACGTGCTCGGACCTGATGCTCGTCAAGTCGGATCTGTACACGCTCAAGCACGGTCAACTCCAGCTGAGCGCTGCCCGCTTCGGCGACGCCCCTCTGATTAAGCTGGGCAGTGACTTCAAGAAGGTGTCCGACTTCCAGAAGCACATTCCCAGCATCCCCAAGGTTCTCGAGCTGGACCACCTCACCATCACGGGTGCTGTCAACCTCGGCCGCGGCGTCACACTTAAGGGAACTGTCATTATTGTCGCCACAGAGGGCAGCACCATTGACATCCCCCCCGGTTCCATTCTCGAGAACGTCGTCGTGCAGGGCAGCTTGCGCTTGCTCGAGCATTAAGACACGTGGCGGCGCAATCCAAGATGTGTTGATCACCAGGGGCCATTTTTTTTTTTTCTCCTTGGTACTCCAAATCTGATGGGTCACATTGCTCGAAAATGCCACACTGTTCTCCTGATGGACCACAACAAGGGCTGCAGGCTCTTGATGATGATGGCGATGGGCAAGCCAGGTGGATGGAGCGAGGCACTAGCAGAACCAAGGCCTGTTATTATTTTTTTGTATTTGCATAGGGTGAAGGGGCCGCTGGGTCAAGATGCCCGCAGAGGCACGATTTAGTTGAGCAAATGAACAAAAGACTATTACTACTACTTTTATTATTATTATTATTAGCTGAAATGAATGAAGCAAGGAGGAGAGGAAAAACGCGGCAGGGCAGACGAAGGGGATAGTTTCGCATCGTGACACGAGGCGTGGTCAAACAACAAATGGATGTTATTCGCGACTGCCACGGTTTCGTGTTTTGTTTTCCCACTCGGAATGCTTGGATGTCACTTTAATTCTCGCCGAGCCCGTCTCGTGTGGCAAGGAGTGCAGGGAGTGCAAGGAGTGCAAGGTGTGGTTTGAATGGGATTGTCCAGAATGGCGCGAACCAAGCTGGCTGACGACGTCGTCTGCGATGGAGAGCGGCGCGAAGAAGCGGAGAGTCGGACCCGGAGGGCCCGGAGGGGAGCCGGAGGGGAGCCGGCGGGGAGCCGGAGGTGGGGGGGGGGGGTTCCTCCAACGACGGCTGGGCCGGTCTGGGTTATATGGGTTCTGGGCCGTATAGCGCATGTGGCACATGCGTGTTTGATGTCTGCATTTGGTGGAACACGGCATCAGGGGCTCCAGGAGAATTCTCTTTTCGTTTCTTTCTTTCTTTTTTTCTGAGACATGCAATTTGGGGGGCGGGGCCGCGGAAAGGTGCGGCTGTGTGGTGATGGGGGTACAGACTGGACTGAGGAGGGCGTGGTGACGAGAATCACAATACAATACACCCCTTGAATGATTTTACACAGCCTCTCTTGGGCGCACTCCTCACGCTCAAGGCACGTGATGCCGGATACGTTGTATAGTGTTGTATACTGCAGGTAAGGGTTGTGGAGAAATGGAGCTTTATCGGAAGATACTTTTTTTGATACGCGAGTGTGCATTCTAAAACATTTCCCTTACATAAATTCATACGTATATAACATAACAAGTCTCTGTCATCCACCAGTCCACAGAACCTCCTGCACTGGTCACTATCCCTAAAAATATTCGAGTCGCTGGCGGGAAGCACGACGGCAACTGTCAGCCGGCCGAGTCGCCCGAATCATGGCCCCGTTTACCAGTCCTTCGGCGTCTTGACTATGTAGGTAAGCTTAAAATTGCCGTTACATTGAGAAGGTATCTGTAACAGGCCGGTGGACTGCCGGTCACAATAGACTTGGCTTATTGCCCCATCAGCTCCATTGCCAGGTTGGCACCCGGTAAAGAAGGCCAACTGGCTGTTTGTTGTTTTGATAACAAGTATGTTCTTATTCTTGACGACCAGTGCGTCGCCACATTTCCAGCCGTTGGGTGTTGTTTCGCAGGCTATTTGCTGAATGAAGAGGCCGTCATTGGGGAAACGCTTTGAGCATGCGGCCAAGGTCTGGCCGGCGAGGATGGCGGCCAGCGCAGCGGTGGAGAATTGCATTGCAGCGGGTGGTAGGAGAGTTTTTTTTTTTTTTAGTGCTCTAGGGGACTAAATGATAGAAAGAGGAGATCAAGTAGTTGGGGTGCTTGGAGGATGTTAGTATAGAAGACAGGGGAAGACGAAAGTAAAATAAGGTAGACGAGGAGACTTTTCCTTTTCTACATATATATATACCTAGGATAGGAAGCTTAACTTAGCTTAATTTAAGCGCTCTTTTTAGGCTAATAATACCGGAGACTAAAAATAACCCGCTATACTCGGCATTGCCGGGAAACGTGTAACGTGGTGTGGCACGGGCCTGATAAAGGGGCTTGGAATCAAAGGACTCAATGCAAAGCTAATAATCGACTTTAGCTCTCTAAAAGGTACTCTAGAGGGAGAGGTTCTGTTACGTGGCGGAGGGACCCCCCTATAAAAGGAGGGTTTCTCCTTGTCTAGGTAGAGAATAACAGCTTTATTTATATATATAACTGTGTACCTATTTATAACTTATATATATTCTCTTTTATAATTCTTTTTCTAACCCTTTATAACGCATTCCACAAGCTGCGAATGCCTACGTTCAACGTGCCGTACCTAGCACGTAACAGGTTCCCTCTTAGGCCCTTAGGATCCTTCGTGCTCTTTATATATGTACAAGGTCCTCGGGCAAAGGTACCTAAGGTTTCAAGGTTCCTTCTGTCCTCCGCTATTGGTCTAGTCCCGGCGGATACCTGAGTTGGCCGGGCGCGACCTTGTCTGTGTGAGACGTGGATTGTCATGCACCGCCTTGTGATTTTACATACAATACACCTCTTGAATAAATTTTACACAGCTATAATCTGCTAATCTATAGAACCTCCTTGTTACGGCTGGATAGGAGGATTGCTCGTGGAAGACTGAGACGCAGAGGTCGAGCAGCAAAGTCGCTGAAAGGTAGGTACGAGATGGTGAAAGTTATATTCTCTCTATATACGCTCTCAGGGCTCGCCGTGCCCTAGGCGCTTCCTCCACGTGCCTTTGCGGCGGCTTTTCCGTCCTGCGTGGTTCTCGTCCATGACACTCCTGTAGTTACTATCCCCACGTTCCCTCTCCCGGCCCCGGGCAGGCCGCGCTCTCTTCCAAATACATGCGAGTCGCGGGCGGGAAGCACAATAGCAACAGTCGGCCGGCTGAGTCCCAGTTCATGGCTCATGGCCCCGTTTGCCAGTATTCCTAGTAGCCTAACGGCTGCTTAGGTATGTAGCCAAGATAAAAAGTTGCCGTTGCATTCTAAACGCTATGCTCGGCATCGTCGGGAAACGTTCAACGTGGATTGTCATACACCACCTTCGCCTTGTGACTTTACAATGTGGCTACGAGCGCCCCCGCTTAAGTCAGCTCCTTGGCATCGTACAGGTGTTAAGGTCTGTGGGGGGAAATGGTAAAGACACGGTGTAGGATCCAAGGGTATAATATAAAGAAAGCTTGACTTGATTTATTTTAGACGACTGAGTATCTGCAGATAGAATGTGTTGTTTTACTAGTTTACAGAAGCTCTGCACTCGGCACCTGTATCCGTCATTGTCATTCCCCCGTTATACCCCCCTTGTCTTCAAAACTTGCTCAGATAGACAATTGAAAAAACGCCGCCTACGCAGGGGAGCCAGAAATTGGTACTGGACTGCGCGTCGCAGTATTTGGTAACCTGATTGACCTTACCACCGGGCAATTGGCACACGGCCCAGACAGCGTACGCGGTATTGGTTGTTTTGAAAATATACGTGTCCGCGATGCTGCCAACCGCTGCGTCGCCGCATGTGAAGCCGTTGTTTAACGACCATTTGCAGGCTCCCTCATAGCGATAGTCGTTGGTATTTGCGTCATAGCAGGAACCGGCCAAGGTCTGGCCGGCGAAGATGGCGGCGACGGCGGCCAGCGTAGCGGTAGAGAATTGCATTGCCGCGGGGGGGGGGGGGGGGGGGGGGGGGGGGGGGGGGGGGGGGGGGGGTGTTGGAGTTTTTTTTTTTAGTTTTTTTTTTTGGTGGTTTTTGGTGTTTTTGAGGAGATTTAGTAACAAGATACTTGGAGGATAGTGGTATAGAAGATGTGGGAAGAAGAAAGTAGAGTATCGTAGGCGAGGAGACTTGTCCCTTTTTTATACCTAGCATAGGAAGTCTGATGGAGCCAAGTCTAAGCGCTCTCTTTAGGCTATAGTGCCGAAGACAAAGGATCAACGATAAACGCTATGCTCGGCATTACCAGGAAACGGTCAACGTGCATTGTCCTGCACCGCCTTGTGATTTTACATGCAATGCGGCTACGGGGCGCCCCGCTCAGGTCAGCTCCTTGGGATCGCACTATGCAGTACAACCCCTTGAACTAGAAATCGGTAACTCGACAGGGGGCTGTTGGGCCAATCGAGCGTCGCTTCGGAGA
Source organism: Claviceps africana (assembly GCA_018360145.1). Classification (NCBI taxonomy): domain Eukaryota; kingdom Fungi; phylum Ascomycota; class Sordariomycetes; order Hypocreales; family Clavicipitaceae; genus Claviceps; species Claviceps africana. Next base: position 2,710 of record SRPY01000085.1, on the reverse strand, counting down.
TGGCGATAACATTCATACCTAGGTAGGTAGGTAGGTAGGTAGGTAGGTAGGTAGGTAGTTGGGCATCTAACGGTACATGCGACACAATCTACAGTCTGCATTGACCCCCAGCGAGCAACTCTATTCGCGACCAGTGCGTATCCGCTAAGAAGGGGGGCCTTGTACCCGTTTGCTTAAGTAAGTAGTGATTCAAGCTGGGTGCACTGTACAAGCTTCCTTCATCCCACATCCCGAATCCCCGGCTAGCGACTCGTGTGCAGCCACGTGCCCACCGCTTGTCAAAAAGAGGGGCGAGTACCCTCGTTGCCATTCTCCAAGGATTGCACCGCAAGTACACAAGTACACATGGTACTTACATAAGTAGCAAGGTGTCGAGGTCGGTAGAGCTACAGCGCCCCTCCTCCGAGGCTCTCTTTTGAAGAGTCGAGGCACATGATGCTGGATTTGTACGTTGGGCTAGTGGGAATGGCGGGGAAACAAAGCTCTTGTTTGGAGAGTGCTTATTTTATACATGTATTTATTTCAACATCATTTCCAGTATTCCCTTGCGTACATGAAGAGTGTTTCTTGCTAGAATATGTTGTCTTGCTAGTTTACAGAGGCTCTACACTCGGCACCTGCATCCGTCATCACCCCCCGTTGTTGCCCCCCTCGTCTTCAAATCTTGCTCAGGTAGGCAATCGAAAAAACGCCGTTTTTGCAGGGGAGATAAAAGCTGGTACTGGAATGCGCGTCGCAGAATTTGGTGACCTGTTGGACCTTGCCGCCGGGCAATTTGCACACGGCCCAGACGGCGTGCGGCGTGTTGGTTGTTTTCAAGACATACGTGTCCGCGATGCTGCCGACCGCTGCGTCGCCGCATGTGAAGCCGTCGAATGACCACTGGCAGTAACTCTCATAGCGGTAGTCGTTGGTCTTTGCGTCGTAGCAGGAACCGGCCAAGGCCTGCCCGGCGAAGATGGCGACGCCGGCGAGCAGGGTGGTGGGGAATTGCATTTTTTTTGTTGTTTGGTGCGTCGAGTTTTTTTTTTTTTTTTTTGGCAGTCCAAGAAGGGAAAGAGGAGAATTCGCAAGGATGCTTTGGGGATCGGAATAGGATGGTGATGCGGAAGACAAGAGGAAAACTACAACAAGGCAGGGAACTGTCTTCGTTTTATGCAGCATGGTAAGTATACTTGGGAAGATATCCCCTAGTCCCCCAACTTGGCCTCACAGAAGCGCTCTCTTTAGGCTATAGTGCTAGAGATGAGAAGAAGCGCTATGCTCGGCCTCGCCGACAAAAGTTCGGCGGGGAGTATCATGCACGCTTGGATCATTTTACACAGCCCGCTCCTTCGGGCCTTGGTGTGTATTTTCAGGTCCGCACATGGACATGCATGCGTGTACCTGTGTAAAATAGAGTTTGAATCGGAGAATTATTCCCCACGGCAAAATAGGCTATACGATATATAGCCCCTCATCCCTAGCTATACCATGATGGCATGGGCTCATTCGCGTACTTTTCCATGAAGAAATCATCCAGGGCTTGCACTGTCGGTACATGCTGGCGGGATGCGGGATGCGGGATGCGGGATGCGGGATGCAGAACGCGGTGCCGAGTGGCATGTCGGCGGGCCGGGCGTTTGGTACCTGCATGTGGTACCTGCATGTGGTCCGTGGCCGTGGTCCGTGGCCGTGGCGTTCACGCACTCAAAGGGATGCTCGGCGGCATGGCTCGTCACGAGGCGTACGCGTGCGCGGTGTGTGCCCCTGAAATGCTGCAGGCAGGCAGCGTCGGGGCCGGGATCCGAGCGACGTGGTGCGACAGATGCGACAGGTGCGACAGATGCGACAGATGCGACAGATGCGACAGACGCGACTCTTGCGGAACGGGGGACGCGGCAGCCACGGCAAGACAAGGAGGGGAGCCAACCGGACCCATGACTTGATTTGGCGTCGTTGGCGCGTGGAATCGACGTTGAATTGCGATGAGCATGGCGCGCGCCGGTCGGGGAAGCCGCGGCGTCTTGTGCGCGCACGGCCCGTAGCAGCGGCCGTCGAGCTTGGTTTTTTTTTTTTTTTTTTTTTTCCCGTCATCTTTTCCGTCTTCTTTTTTTTCCCGCTCGCCATGGGCATGACGGCTCCCACTCTTGGTCCGCAAAAGGGGGCCGTGGTTCGTCAAGGACATGAGGCCCGAGAGGCAACGCGCACAGCTCGTCGTCTCCCCGTAAACGCCACCAGACGCCGTCCATCCAAACCAAGACACGGCCGACTCGAATTTGCCCCCCTCCCCCTTCCCCCTGGCCGACTCGACCCTTCCTTGCCGCGTCTGCTCAGCAGCGCACAGAAACCATGGCGAACCCTCATCACCCCGTTGCGGAAGGAACAACCTCGCGCTCCTCCCCCGTACACCCTGTCCCCGTCGCAGCTGCGGCGTCTTGGCCCGGCTGGCACGCGGCCGGCAGCTCCATCCACGCCCATCGACGGTGGCGCGTGACGACACACGCAACCCCCCCCCCCCCCCCCCCCCCCCAAAGTCTATTGCGGCGGTCCTTGGACCTCACGTCGCAAAAGGAAAACCATCATCCGAAAAAGGAGTCCCGTTTCTTCGCTCGCTGATCCTGTGCCTTGACCTGCAGTCCTTAATCCTTTCTGCTCCTTTGCTTTTCCAACTCTGCACAACCGTTTCCTCGAGCGACAGCCTTCCATACAGCCCGGTGGGACAAAGGAG
>SRPY01000849.1:0-13876 GCA_018360145.1 Claviceps africana | reverse complement strand
ATAAAGCTTTAAATAACTTAAATATAAAGAAGTTTAAATTTATATAATAAATATCTTTATATAAATATAAAGAGTATAATAAAGGTAAGCTATTATTATATTAGTTTTATAGTAAACTTTAATTAATAAACTTTTTATTAAAGTTTATAATAAATTTAAATATTAAAAAAGTAAGTTAATTATATTAATTAAATTATTATAATTTTAAGTTAAATTAATATTATTATTAATTATCTTTTTTTATTAAAATAAATAAATTTACTTTTTTATAAATAAAACTGTAAGTTAAATTTATAAAATTAGTTTTAATAAATTATTTATATAGTTTTAAATTAAGCTTAAGTTTTCTTTATAGTATAGCTATATATTAAAATATTAATATTATTAAAAAAACTAAATATTAATATTAAATTAATTATTATAAGTTTAATATAAAGTAAAGTAATATAAAGTAAAAAGAGAATTAAAAATATAAAGGACCTTTAAAGAACCTTTATAAATACTATATAAAAGGTTATTATTTAACTACTAAATATAAAGTAAGCTTTATATAATATAATAAGGGTTTAAATTTAATATATTATTTAAATAAAAAGTTTAATAAAGACTATAATATAAGTAAGTTATATATAATATATTATATTAAAGGTAGTAAAGATATTTAATTAAAAAAGTAAAGTAATATTACTATAGTATTATACTATATATACTATTTATATTAAAATAGTAAAAGCTATTTTTATAAAATAATTAATATAATTATTTATTTAAAGCTTTAAAAAAGCATTACTTTCCTTAGCTATATAAATAATTTATATTATTACTATTAATTTTAAGACTTTATTTATAATATTAAAAAGAAAGATTAATCTTTAAATATTAATATACTTTCTTTCTTTAAAGAACTTATTTAGCTTATAAAGAATTATAATTTTAATCTTTTAAAATAGTATTAAATAATATTTAATATAGTAATAAATATTAAATAAATTAAAGAGAATATAAATAAATAGTTTATTATAAGCTTTAAAGAACTTTATTAAAAGCTTATTAAATTTAAAGGCTTTTTAATTAATTAACTCTTTAATAATATTATATATTTTTAAAGTAATAAAGTAGTTTTTATTTAAAAATATAATAAAGTTAAATTAAAGGCTAAAGATAGTGAATATATTATTTATATAAATAATTAAAGTTAAAAAGAATTTATTAAAGAATACTTTTACTTTATTATAATAAAATATAGCTAAAAGTATATTATTATTACTATAATAAAGGTTTAAAATTTAAGTAGTTTTAAGTAATAAATTACTATAAAGTTAAGCTTATTATTTTAGTTTTTAAAGGTTATTTTTCTTTATTATTATATTTATTACTATATAGTATTAAAAGCTATATTATTTTTTATAAATAACTTATTTTTAATATAAAGCTATATTAATAATAGCTTATTAACTTATCTTTATATAGTAATATTATTAAAGTTATTAAATATGTTTAATATAATAAATAATATTATAAACCTTAAAGGTTTATTATAGCTATACTTTAAAGGTATTATAGAAGCCCTTTAATATAAATAAAATAATAATAATAATAAGTTTAATTATAAATTATATAATAAAAATATTAATTTAATAAAAGGTTTTAAAGGTAATTAAAGTAAAAGAAAGGTAAAAGTAATATACTACCTTTATAATAATAAATATTTTATTTATTTAAAGCTATTTAAAGAAATAAAAAGGTTTAATTATATTAATTATAAAGTAATAGTTCTAAAATATAATATAAATAAGCTATAAAATATAGTTAAATTTAATAAAGTATAATTTTTTTAAAAATTAAGTTTAAAAATTAATAAAAGATTAAATATAATAAATAATATTATTTTTTTTACTTTATATTTACTATATTATTTTACTTTATAATATAATAAGCTTAAGTTATTATTAATTTATAATTATTAAGAGTTTATTATTATTAAGTAATATATAGCTATATTAATTTTAAAGGGAGTAATATTAATTAAAGTTATTAATAAAAATATATTAATACTATAGTAGCTTTATAATAAAGTTATAAAAAAAGGTTATTTAATTATAATAATAAATAAAAAAGTAAATAAAGTAAATATTAATATTATAAAAGGTTATAATATATTAATTAATATTAAATTAAGCTAATTATAATTTAAAGCTATATTAATAGTAAATATAAATAACTATTCTTTTACTTCACGCTATAAATTAATAAAAGCTTAAGTTTAAATTTAAAGGGTTTTTATTAATACTATATAGTTTTTAAATTATTATTATATTAGTTTTAAATTAAAACTTAAATATAAAGTAAATAAGTTATATTTTTTTCTATATATTTTAATATATTATTTATAATATTATATTTAATTAAAAAGTAAAGGGGTTTTTTATAATAAAAAGGCTAACTTAATATTAATATAGTAGTTAAAGAAAGCTTTAATAGTATATCAAAGCTTTAATAATAGTAATATAAAGATTATATTAAAGCTTAAATATTAATTATAGCTACTTTAAAGATATTTATTATACTTTTATAATAAAGCTTTATTAAAAAAGGTATTATTTATTTATTTATAATAGCTATAAATTTAAACCTTAGTTTAACTATTTATATCTTTAAAGGTTAATATAAATAAAGTAATAAAGCTATTAAATTAATTTAAATATATAATATAAGCTTTTATTTATTTATTATTAATAACTAAATAATACTTTAATTAAGTAAAGTAAATATTTAAATAATTAATATATTACTTTTACTTTATATTTATAAAAGCTAAGTAATTAGTTTTAAAACTATATTTAATAATAATATAATAGCTATAATATAAAGTTATAGTATAGTATATAATAATATAATTAAATTTAAAGTATTAATAATATTAATAAAGATAAAGGGCTTTATTATATAGTTTTACTTTAAATATTTTAGCTTTATAAATAACTTCTTTATAATATAATTTATTAGCTATATTAATATCTTTAATTTTGAATATAAAAGAGGCTTATATTATAGTATTATAAGGTTTTTATATTACTACTTTAATAATATTACTATTATTAATAGTAATAAAGTTATAAAAAATATTTTTTTTAATAACTTAATATATATAATTAATAAAGAATTTTTTAATAATAATATAAAATATATATTAATTTAGTATTATATTTAAGCTAAAGGAAGTTTAAATTTATGTTATATTTTTAATATAAAGTTAAGCTATATTCTTAAAGGTAATAACTATATTATTACTATAAAGGCAATTTATAGCTATAGTAGTATCTTTATTTATAGCTTAATGTATAATATTAAGAATATTTATTAAGCTATATTATTTAATTACTTTATTAATTAAATTACTTTTAATAATAATCTCTTTATAAATATAAAGTAGTATTATTATAAAAGTAATTAAGTAAATATATTTATTAATTATTAAAATAATATTATTAACTATAATTTTAGCCTATATTATAATTAATATAAATTTAAGTTAAGTAGCCTTTTTAATTATTTATTTAACTATTACTTTAAGGTTAATAGTTATAATTAATTTTTAAAGATTTAATATAAAGTTAGTAAATTATTTAAAATAGGCTTATATTATTTCTATATTAATAATATATAAAATAACCTTTTAAAACTTCTTTTAATAAAAAAATTAATATAAGCTTAATAATTTTATTATATTTCTTTTATAAATAAGTTAGTATTTAATTTTTCAGTTATATTAATTATAGTATTAACTTAGTTTTTTATTATAAACTTACTATAATAAATAAAGGAATTATAATAACTCTATAAAAAGCTATAGTTTTTTATATTAATATTTATTATTATTATACTATTTACTATATTTATACTTTAAGCTTAATATATTATTATAAAAAGAGGTAAATAAATATAGTAAAACTTTTTATTAACTTTTTAAGTTAATTTAAGTTAATTCTATAGCGTTATTATAGTGTAAGCAAAATTATAAAAGGTTTTTTTAAGTTTTATTATTTTTAATAACTATAGTTAAAGCTTAATTAATAATATATTAATTTTTATAATAAATATTACTTAAGGCTTAAGTTAAGCCCCTTTAGTATTTATATTTATTATTATATATAGGTTTTCTCCTTTACTTTCAGGTTTTTTCTATATAAGTTACTACGATATAGTACTAGCTAAGGGCTTTATACCCCTTAAAGTAATTAAATAATAATATATAAAATTACCTTTTAAATGTCTTTTAATAAAAAGGTTAATATAAACTTAGCTATTTTATTATATTTTTATTATAAATAAACTAATATCTAGTTTTAAGTTATATTAACTTTAGTATTAATTTAGTGTTTTATTATTAACTTACTATAATAAATAAAAAAATTATAATAACTCTATAAAAAGCTATACTTTTTTGTATTAATATTTATTATTATTATATTATTTACTATATTTACACTTTAAATATAATATATTATTCGTGGACCCCTAAGGTCCGCGAGGCTGTCCGCAACGCAAAACGCACCTAGAGACTCTAGTAACACCACTACACTGAGGTAAGCTAGCAGGCCGCCACTAACGCAGCCTTAAATTAAAAATAAGTTATTTATAAGGAATAATATAGCTCTTAACGCTATATAGTAGTAAATATAATAGCTAAAAAAAGTAACCTTTAGAAACTAAAATAATAAACTTAACTCTATAGTAGCTTACTACTTAAGACTATTTAGGTCTTAGCCCTTTACTATAGTAATAATAGCATGCCTTTAGCTACCTTTTATTATAATAAAGTAAAGGCATTCTTTAATAGATTCTTTCCTACCTTAACTACCTATATAAATAATATATTAGCTAACCTTAGCCTTTAACTTAACTCTATTATATTTTTAAAGAAAGACTGCTTTATAGCTTTAAAGATATATAATATAATTAAGGGATTAGTTAGCTAAAAAGCCTTTAAAGTTAATAAGCTTTTAATAAAGTTCTTTAAAGCCTATAATAAACTATTTACTAACATTCTCTTTAACTTATTTAATATATATTACTATATTAAGCATTACCTAGCTTTATTTTAAAAGGCTAAAGTTATAATCCTTTATAAGCTAAGAAAGTTATTTAAAGAAAGGAAGTATATTAATATATAAAGATTAATCTCTTTTTTTAATATTATAAATAAAGTATTAAAAGTAATAGTAGTAGTGTAAATTACTTATATAATTAAGAAAAGTAATACTTTTTTAAAGCTTTAAATAAATAATTATATTAATTATTTTATAAAGGTAGCCTTTATTATTTTAATAAAAGCTATATATATAATATAGTACTATAGTAGCACTATATTACTTCTTTAGCTTAATATTTTAACTACCTTTAATATATTATATTATATAAAACTTATTTATATAATAGTTTTTACTAAACTTTTTATATAAATAATATATTAAACCTAAGCCTTTACTATATTATATAAAGCTTACTTTATATTTAATAGCTAAATAGTAGCCCTTTATATGATACCTATAGAGGTCCTTTAAAGGTCCTTTATATTTTTAATTCTTTTTTTTTTATATTACCTTACTTTATATTAAATTTATAATAATTAACTTTATATTAATACTTAGCTTTTTTAATAATATTAATATTTTAATATATAGCTATATAATAAAGGAGACTTAAGCTTAATTTAAAGCTATTTAAGTAATTTATTAAAAATAATTTTATAAATTAAGCTTAAAATTTTATTTATAAAAAAGTAAACTTATTTACTTTAATAAAAAGAAATAGTTAATAATAATACTAATTTAACTTAAAACTATAATAGTTTAGCTAATATAATTAGCTTATTTCCTTAGTATTTAAATTTACTATAAACTTTAATAAAAAGCTTACTAACTTAAGCTTATTATAAAACTAATATAGTAATAATTTACCTTTATTACACTTTTTATATTTATTTAAAAATACTTACTATATAAATTTAAACTCTTTTATATTTAAGTTATTTAAAGCTTTATTAACTATAATATAAGTTTATATTATACTTTAATTAAATATAAAGGTATAGCTAAAAGTATTACTAAAGCCTTTACTATAAAGTAAACTTAATACCTTTATATTATTATTAATATTTATAAAGCTATACTATAGTCTTTAATTAAAACTAAAGTAATAATCTCTTTTTTAAACCTATACCTTAACTATTATATTTAATAATTTTATAATAAAATTAAAGTAAATAAAATAGCTAATAAAATTTAAATAGCCTATACTTTAATAGTAACTTACTTTTAATATAGCGCTTAATATAGAAAATAACTCTATATTAATTATATATTACTTTTAACTTAGCCTTTATTAAATCTTACTATATTCTTAATATTTAAAATATTAAAATTAAACTAAAAAGAGTAATAGCTTTAAAAATAAGCTTTAATAGCTTATTAATACTTAAATTAGTACTTTACTATAGTTAAATAAAACCTAAACTTTTACTTTAAAAAAAAATACTTTAACTTTACTATTACTTTATTAAGTTTAAATTATTAGCTTTAATTTAGCTTTATATTAAAAAAATTAGCCTTAACTTTTTCCTTTATTTTTACTATATAGTTAATATAAATTTATTAATATATTACTATTAAAGTAATAATAAAAATATTTATTACTTTATTTTTTAATACTTTAAATATAATTATTTTTACCTTTTAAGGTTTAAAATAAGCTTAATTTAAAATTTAAAGGAAGTTTATATTACCTTTAATTAGCTTAGCTTTATATAATACTTAATAAAGTAACTCTTTAAAACTAATTACTTTCTATACTTTTAATTTATCTTTACTTTATAAAAGAAATAGTAATAAATAATAATATCTTTTAATCTTTAATATAGGTTTAATATAGGCCCTTTTACTATTTTACTTTTATTACTTTAAACTATTATTATATTACACTTTAATATTTATACTAATATTAATATATAACTATATTAAACTATATATTATTTTATTTTATTTTTTTAAAAACGTTTTAAAAAAAAAATAAAAAAAATAATAATAAAGAAAAAAAAAATAAAAAAAAATAAAAAATAAAAAAAAACTCTTAATTTAATAGCTATAAAGCTAACTATAAAGCTACTTATATATCTTTATCTCTCTTTTATTATAGCCTTTACCTTAGCCTCTCTCTTTCTTTACTTCTCTTTTTTTTTTCTTTTTCTTTTCTTTCTCTTTACTTTTTTTTAATATAATACTACTATAAATATTAATTACCTCTATTAAAAACTACTTTATTAACTTATTATATTACTTTAATATATTAATAATATAGCTTATATAAGCTAATATTTTATATTTATAAATATTACTATATATAATAGTTATAATAAAGGCTTAACTTAAGCTTTATATTAAAGCTACTTTAGTATTAATAAAGTATTAAGCTATTTATTAAATAACTCTATATAAGTTATATTATATAAAGTTAGCTACTACTATATCTTTATTAAAGAGTTAAATTAAACTTATATTAAACTTTATAAAATAGTTTAAATTATATTATATTTAAAAATTAAAGACCTTTTATACTATATTATAAACTATTATTAAGTTAAGTAAGGCTTATTTTAATTAATATTTAACTTAGCTTTATATTAAATTTTAAGAACTTATTAAGTATACTTTATTAAGCTATATATATTTATAATAATTTAAACTAATACTTAAAACCTAAGTTAATTATAATACTTTTACTATAAGTTTAAGTTAAATATCTATAAAATTAATTATAATAGTATATATTAAGGTCTTTTATTTTATTAAAGTAAAGAAAGTAAATATACATTTACTTTATACTTTATATAAATTAAAGTTAAGGCTTAAATAAGTATAAAAAGAGATTAAAAACTTATTAAAAAGCCTTTAACTTTTAATTAATTAATTATTTCTTTTACTATTTAAAATTAATATAATATTAAGGATTTAAGCTAGCTTTAATATAAAGACTAAAATAGCTTTATATTAAACTTTAAAAGGGAAAGAGATATTTATAAGTTTTATTTAAATATAAAAAAAAAGAAAGAAAAAGAGAAAAAACCTTTAAAACAATTCCCTTTATTTATAAAAAAAGAGTAATACTTTAAATTATTTATTAAATTATTTATTAGTATATTAAACTTATTTAAGTAATTAATAATTATTATTTTATTACTATATTATACTTATACTACTTATTATTAAGGCTTAATTTAGTTCTATATTTAGTATTTATTAAATTAATAACTCTTAATAATTTAATATATAATAATTACTTAATTTAGTAATTAATATACCCTTAGATTAATAGCGTAGCTATATTATAATCTATAACCTTTTATAACCTTTTATACCCTTTTATATTACCTTATATTTTATAGTATATAGCTAATATACTATACCTCTTTTAATAACTTAGCTTAGCTTTAAATAAAGCTTAACTTAAGCTTATAAAGTCTTTATCTCTTCTCTTTAAATTTAATATATTTTTTATATACCTTTTTATATATATTATTTATATTCTTTATTAAACTCTTTTTAATAACTACAGCTAAAGCTTAGTTAATAATATATTAATTCTTATAATAAACACTATTTAAGGCTTAATTTAAGCCCCTTTAGCACTTATATTTACTACTATATATAGGTTTTCCCCTTTATTTTAAGGTTTTTCCTATATAGGTTACTAAGATAAGGTACTAGCTAAGGGCTTTATGCCCTCTAAAGTAAATAAATAAATAAATAAATAAATAAATAAATAATATATTATTAAAAAAGAGACTAAATAAATATAATAAACCTTTTTATTTACTTTTTATGTTAATTTAAGTTTATTTTATAGCACTATTATAGTGTAGGCAAAATTATAGATTTTTAGCGTTTTATATTTCATATAATTACTATAAAAACTAAATTATATTTTTTAAGTGTATTAATATATTAACTACCTTTTAAAGCTATATTTATTGAGCTTTATAAAGCTTAATTAACATTATTTATATAATATATTTAAGTACTATTTTAATTTTATTTAAAATAAAAAAATATATTATTTAAATTTAATATATTTTAAAATAAATAAAGGCAGTAGTATTATATATAAAGCCTTTGAAATATACTTCTCCTTAAAATATTATAAATTTTTAAATTTTATTTTATTATTAATAAAATATTAATAAATTAAAAATAAATAAATACTATTAAAAAGGAAAGGAAGCTATAAAGATATTAAAATATATAAATATTTTTAAAGTTTTATAACTTTTATTAATACTTTATATCTTAATCCTTTATTATTATAATACCTTTTAATATATTAATAAACAATAGTTAAAAATAAATACTACTTAATAAAATTTCCTTTAAAAATAAAAAATATTTAATATTTAATTAATTAAAAGTAGTATTTAAAAAATACTTCTACTTTATTATTATTAACTTATATAATTTATTTATATAAGAATTAATAACTTTATATTTATAATAATAAATATTATTTTGTAATTAAATAATAAAAGATAATATTACTTTATTATACTTTAGTTTTAAAAATTTATAAATATAAATAAATTATAAAACTATTAATTAAAAACTCTTTATAATAATTAAATTATTTAAATATTAATAATACTATATTAGAATAAGTAAAAAGAAAGAACTTTTCACGATTTTACCTACACTACAATAACGCTATAGAATTAACTTAAATTAACTTAAAAAATAAATAAAAAGTTTTACTATACTTATTTACCTTTCTTTATAATAATATATTAAGCTTAAAGTATAAGTGTAGTAAATAGTATAATAATAATAAATATTAATATAAAAAACTATAGCCTTTTATAAAGTTATTATAATTCCTTTATTTATTATAATAAGTTTATAGTAGAAACCTAAGTTAATACTATAGCTAATATAACTTAAAACTAAATACTAATTTATTTATAAAAGAAATATAATAAAATTACTAAGCTTATATTAACCTTTTTACTAAAAGGAGTTTAAAAGGTTATTTTATATATTATTAATATAAGAATAATATAAGTTTATTATAAGTAATTTACTAACTTTATATTAAACCTTTAAAAATTAATTAAAACTACTAACTTTAAAGTAATAGTTAAATAAATAATTAAAAAAGCTATTTAACTTAAATTTATATTAGCTAAAATATAAGCTAAAATTATAGTTAATAATATTATTTTAGTAATTAATAGGTATATTTACTTAGCTACTTTTATAGTAATATTACTTTATATTTATAAAAAGATTATTATTAAATGTAATTTAATTAATAAAGTAGTTAAATAATATAGCTTAATAAATATTATTAATACTATACATTAAGCTATAAATAAAGATATTATTATAGCTATAAAACACTTTTATAATAATAATATAGTTATTATCTTTAAAAATATAGTTTAACTTTATATTAAAAATATAAAATAAATTTAAATTACCTTTAGCTTAAATATAATATTAAATTAATATATATTTAATATTATTATTAAAGGATTTTTTATTAACTATATATATTAAGTTATTAAAGAAAATATTTTTTATAACTTTATTATTATTAATAGTAATAGTATTATTAAAGTAATAGTATAAAAACTCTATAGTATTATAATATAAGCCCTTTTTATACTTAAAATTAAAAATATTAATATAGCTAATAAATTATATTATAAAGAAGTTATTTCTAAAGCTAAAATATTTAAAGTAAAACTATATAATAAAGCCCTTTATTTTTATTAATATTATTAATACTTTAAATTTAATTATATTATTATATATTATATTATAACTTTATATTATAGCTATTATACTACTATTAAGTATACTTTTAAGACTAATTATTCAGCCTTTATAAATATAAAGTAAAAGTAATATATTAACTATTTAAATATTTACTTTACTTAATTAAAGTATTATTTAATTATTAATAATAAATAAATAAAAGCCTATATTATATATTTAAATTAGCTTAATAGCTTTATTACTTTATTTATATTAACTTTTAAAGATATAAATAGCTAAATTAAAGTTTAAATTTATAGCTATTATAAATTAGTAAATAATACTTTTTTTAATAAAGCTTTACTATAAAAGTATATTTATTTATTTATTTATTCATTTATTTACTCTAGGGGGCATAGAGCCCTTAGCTAGTACCTCGTCTTGGTGACCTATATAGGAAAAACCCTAGGACAGGGGGGAAAACCTATATACAGTGGTGACTATAAAAGTATAGTAAATACTTTTAAAATAGTTATAATTAATATTTAAGCTTTAATATAACCTTTATACTATTATTATTAAAGCTTTAAAGGACTATTAAAGCCTTTTTTAACTATTATATTAATATTAAGTTAGCCTTTTTATTATAAAAAGCCCTCTTACTCTTTAATTAAATATAATATTATAAATAATATATTAAAATATATAAAAGAAAATATAACTTATTTATTTAGTACTTAGGTTTTAATTTAAAATTAATATAATAATAATTTAAAAACTATATAGTATTAATAAAAACCCTTTAAACTTAAGCTTAAGCTTTTATTAATTTATAGCTTAAGGTTAAAGAATAGCTATTTATATTTATTATTAATATAGCTTTAAATTATAATTAGCTTAAGTTAATATTAATTAATATACTATAACCCTTTATAGTATTAATATTTATTTTATTTACTTTTTTATTTATTATTATAATTAACTAACCTCTCTTTATAACTTTATTGTAAAGCTACTATAGTATTAATATATTTTTATTAATAACTTTAATTAATATTACTGCCTTTAAAATTAATATAGCTATATATTACTTAATAGTAATAAACTTTTAATAGTTATAAATTAATAGTAGTTTAAACTTATTATATTATAAAGTAAAATAATATGATAAATATAAAGTAAAAGAAATAATATTATTAATTATATTTAATCTTTTATTAATTTTTAAATTTAATTTTTAAAAGAATTAAACTTTATTAAATTTAACTATATTTTATAGTTTATTTATATTATATTTTATAACTACTACTTTATAGTTAATATAACTAAACTCTTTTATTACTTTAAATAGCTTTAAATAAATAAAATACTTACTATTATAAAGGTAATATATTACTTTTACCTTTTTTTTATTTTAATTACCTTTAAAACCCTTTATTAAATTAATTCTTTTATTATATAGTTTATAATTAAATTTATTATTATTATTACTTTATTAATATTAAAAGGCCTTTATAGTACCTTTAAAGTATAGCTATAATAAACTTTTAAAGTTTATAATATTATTTATAATATAAAATATACTTAATAACTTTAATAATACTACTATATAAAGGTAAGCTAATAAGCTATTATTAATATAGCTTTATATTAAAAATATATTATTTATAAAGAATAATATAGATTTTAATATTATATAGTAATAAATATAATAATAAAGAAAAATAACCTTTAAAAACTAAAATAATAATCTTAACTTTATAATAGTTTATTATTTAAAACTATTTAAATTTTAAACCTTTATTATAGTAATAATAATATACCTTTAGCTATATTTTATTATAATA
Organism: Claviceps africana; assembly: GCA_018360145.1. Classification (NCBI taxonomy): domain Eukaryota; kingdom Fungi; phylum Ascomycota; class Sordariomycetes; order Hypocreales; family Clavicipitaceae; genus Claviceps; species Claviceps africana. The sequence continues at coordinate 1,227 of SRPY01000849.1, read as the reverse complement.
AAGTAAAAGTATTCTTTAATAAATTCTTTTTAACTTTTACTATTTATATAAATAATATATTAACTACCTTTAGCTTTTAATTTAACTTTATTATATTTTTAAATAAAGATTACTTTATTACTTTAAAAATATATAATATTATTAAAGAGTTAATTAGCTAAAAAGCCTTTAAATTTAATAAGCTTTTAATAAAGTTCTTTAAAGTCTATAATAAATTATTTATTTATATTTTCTTTAACTTACTTAATATATATTATTATATTAAATATTATTTAATATTATTTTAAAAGGCTAAAGTTATAATTCTTTATAAGCTAAGTAAATTCTTTAAAGAAAGAAAGTATATTAATATTTAAAGACTAATTTCTCTTTTTAATATTATAAATAAAGTTTTAAAAGTAATAGTAATAATATAAATTATTTATATAATTAAAAAAGGTAGTACTTTTTTAAAGCTTTAAATAAGTAATTATATTAATCATTTTATAAAGGTAGCTTTTATTATTTTAATAAAGGTAATATATATAATATAGTACTATAATAATATTACTTTACTTTTTTAATTAAATATTTTTACTACCTTTAATATAATATATTATATATAACTTATATATATTATAGTCTTTATTAAACTTTGTATTTAAATAGTATATTAAACTTAAGCCTTTATTATATTATATAAAGCTTACTTTATATTTAATAGTTAAGTAATAACCTTTTATATAATATTTATAAAGGTCCTTTAAAGGTCTTTTATATCTTTAATTCTTTTTTTACTTTATATTACTTTACTTTATATTAAACTTATAATAATTAACTTAATATTAATATTTAGTTTTTTTAATAATATTAATATTTTAATATATAGCTATATTATAAAAAAGACTTAAATTTAACTTAAAATTATATAAATAATTTATTAAAATTAATGTTATAAATTTAACTTAAAGTTTTATTTATAATTAAGTAAACTTATTTACTTTAATAAAAAAAATAACTAATAATAATATTAATTTAACTTAAAATTATAATAATTTAGCTAATATAATTAGCTTACTTCTTTAATATTTAAGTTTATTATAAACTTTAATAAAAAGCTTATTAATTAAAGTTTACTATAAAATTAATATAATAATAGCTTACCTTTATTATACTCTTTATATTTATATAAAGATATTTATTATATAAATTTAAACTTCTTTATATTTAAGTTATTTAAAGCTTTAT